>CBVK0100393627.1:0-17334 GCA_900067695.1 Picea abies | reverse complement strand
ATGGAGAATTGTCTTGTGTCCTAGTAGTGAGTGTGTCTCTCTTTACCATAGCTTCTATGTTAGTGTTTGTCACCTCAAATCTATATTCCTTAGTACCTCATTTATGGAGGTGTTGATGAGTTTTTTGCAACCTCCAAGTGTCTTCTCTCCAGAATTGGGTAGGCATATGGATCTACTGTTTGGTGAATATGATTTTTCCATACCTTACTTGGTCTAGCCCCTTCTACTCTTATCTTCAATTCTACTATAATCTTTTTAGGCTCATGCTATTTTGTAGTTGTGAACCTCATAGTTTCATTCTGGAACCCATACTTAAATGCTCATATTTACACACCCCCAAACATAGGGTTTTGGTGACCTCAACATTTGTTGCAATGCCTGGTTGTGAAGGTAAGGTTTTCAAAGAAGATTTCTCCTTTTACGGGTGATATCAAAATACAATTCACAAAATTTCCAAGTGTTTTGGAACTCCGTCTTCATAAGAGATATGTATCATTCAATGTTAAATTTGTACCATTGATCTTTAAGTATAAAGAATAGACCCTAGAAAGTGATCTATGTGCCAACATTTTGTAAGCTTGTTCAATAATCTCCTCACATACATATGTTAATCTTGCAATTTCATAATCCTTTTTTGTAGTTTCTTGAATTTGTTTTACCAGGTCAATTTTTATATTGGTATTTTCATTACTAAGGACTTCTAAATTTTCATTAAAATATATTGAGGTTAAAGAAAATTTCTCTTCCAACAAAGTGATTACTTGGTTATGCTCAATGAAAAAAACAAAGTTCTCACCTTTTGATTCTTCTTATTTCTTCCATTACTACTTCACCTTGAGCAATCAACAACTGTCTCATCAAAACTTTAATTGAATTTGTGGCCACGATGTGTGTTAGAATCCTCTTTTGCATCCTATTCGAACCATATCTCCTTATCCTCTTCGGAATATGCTCAATAACATAGCTACTCTCTTCATGTATCACAAGTGTCTTTTCATAAACAAGGTTGTTGATTTCTTCTTTTCCTTTAACAATTGGAACCCCTAACAGGGTGGCATGATCTTCTTGCTATGGGGAATCTAGAATATCAAATGGATCCTTAGCTTGGGCTAAGGTATTTTCCTTTTTATCCCTAGAAATATTTGATTCTATTTCCTAATCTATTGCGGAGATATCCTCCTACTCCTTCACACTCTGCTACTTCTTATGCAATAGTTGATATAGGCTCTGTAGCATCCATGGATTCTTCACCTAATAGTGTTGGTACATGTTCTAAAGCAAGTGATGAGTCTTCAATACATGGTTTTGATGCTACATTTTCTTCATGATGGATAATGAACATGTCTCATGTGACATATGGTTGTATTATGCATAATTCATCGAAAACAAATAACTTAATCAACCCATGGTGTGCTACAACTTCTTATGCTCTCGATTGGACATCTATATCCATTCTTTGGAGAAAATTCATTAAGTAATATGGAATGCCAATGATCCTCCAATGTCTCTAATGTTCCAAGATCTTAAATGTTGTGCCAACCTAAAAACCTCGAATTATGATGGCATTTTGTGCAACTGTTGAGCAAACTCTATAGTAATTGCATTGATGTATCCAATGAGTATGTCAAATAATTCCATCCATATTGTTTGTTGGAATATATGCTACATGTTAGGATTACCTTGTATTAAATCCATATCTATAGGCTCTCATATGTTCAATGTTCCTCCCGTGATTTTTTGTGAACTCCACAGTTGATTTTCACTTCTACAATAACCCACACTTTGTGAAATCTATTGCCTATTTATTAACACTTTCCTTGCCATTGCATTTGGCCAACATTGTCGATATCCATAGTGATATTATAGGTCGATGATTCACACTCATTTCTCATTCGTGGAAAATATGTTTTAGATTTGTTACTATGGTGGAGGGTTGGTGAATCTTCTGCATCCATAACTGGTCATTATTAGTTACCATTATTCACACACTCTTTATGGAGTGGTCAACAATTAATTCAAGTAATAAAGCATCAATACATATGATTAAGCATTTGTCAGATTGATGAAGGCATTAAAGCCATTATTTATGTTTTTCACCCAAAAGTAGTTGTCTTCATTTTTAATTGTAGTTGTTTCCTTCAAAATTGGTGGCACAGATCGGACTGTTAGTTGATGAACTGATAGAGGGTTGATACCATCAGTATCAGTCACTCCATGGCCATATTTATAAAACATTGAATCCCTGTCGTAATAGGGATTTCCTTAATAGAAGGCCCTTCCATACAATCTACCTTTTCAATCAATGTCGGCTCCCAAAACAAAATTGGTAATCTCATCAACATCTATGCTTGAAAATAAATTCACGAACAAATTTGGTGTTCTCAATTTAATCGTGATCCTTTAATTGATTTAAAAATTACAATTGCTGGAGAATTTGTGAATTCCCTCGGTGGGTTGCTAATTTTACTGGTTTTAAAATTGAAATTGTATGAGTTGACTCCCTTGGCATTAATTGTTTCACTCCTTTAGACTAGCACTTGGGCATTGTTTGACATTTTTATAATTGTTCAACTATGATTTGGCACTCTTGGATGACGTTTCTCCTCAATGATGCCCTGTAATGAACCAACCATGCCTCTTGACAAATTGGATTTGAGTGTGTGACATAATATTTGTGAAACCATAAAAAATTGTCCTTCCCTTCCAGCGTCCTATTACAACAACAAGTTTCTTACTAGTAAACACTTTTAATGTGCAGCAATTGTCCACATTTTCTTCATATTTTAACATGATGATACAACACCCAGGTACTAAATTTGATGGTACTATTCAAAATTCAAGATCTAAAAGGCTGCAAAATACACCGTCCGAGATGACAACAACAATTTGAAATCTTCTTTGATGTTTTTAACTTCTTCCTACCAAAACCAAAGTGAAAGTAACTGATGTCATTCGAGGAGACCACATACAACTGGAGTTTCTAAATATGATTGAACTTCTGATTGAAATTTGTGTGCGAGAGACAAGCAATTTTGTGTGTAACTGAGCAATCTGTGGGATATTTTGTGTGTTGTTGAGAAACATACCCCGAGTTGCTACTATTTGATTCACTGCATTCCGCACCATAGCCATAATCCCAAGTGTGTTTAAAGTTCTTCGAGTGAACGCAATCAAAATTAGAGATACAGATGCTTGTTGTCCACCAGAAACACCATTTCCTTTGTTGGTCAGCGAAAGAAAAACATACCATATAAGAGAGCATAAAATAAGCAAGATGAAACACACATTAAACCAAGCACATCATTCATACACTTGACATAGTGATTTATGTGGAAACCCAAATCGGGAAAAAACCATGGGCAATGATTATCGGTCTTCTTCTTATTCAAGAGAGAACTACAATAGCCTTCTTAGGCATACAATCATCCTCTCCTCACACACTCGTTGTTCTGCTCTATTCCTGTGTGAATGGCATAATATTTAAAAAAAAAAAACCCAACATTGGTCGCTCTAGCAACTAACATGTTCATCGCTAGTATTTCCATTTGGTCGCAAACACCAACGTGTTAGTCGCTAGAGCGACCAACGTGTTAGTCTCTTGTATTGCCATTTGGTCGCAAACTAGGTCACTTGGTCGTTCTAGCAACTAATTGACCCTCCTTCATTTGAACTTTTTAACTGATGGTTTTGTCACTCTAGCGAATTATATTCGTCGTTCTACCGAATTAGAGTGGTTTATTGACTAAATTTGTCAGGGTTGTCTTGGTCACTCTTGCAACTAAAATTAGTTGTTCGACCGACTAACATTCGTCACTAGCCGAACTTTTCCCTATTGCGAATAAGCTTCTTTTCCCAATCGCTAGACTGGAAAAGATTCAAGTGTGGCCGCTAGATCGACAAATGGATTCTGACGAAAAAAAAAATCATCTTGCTCACAAAAACAACTCTATGCCGATGAAAATTCGTCTCTACTTCGTCACAAAAACGTTCAAATTTAATAGTGTACCTTTGTTCTCCTCTACAATATTGTCAACTGATGACATTCATTGTTGTTGTTTTAGGGGCTTCTATGGAATTCACACCACTTGCATGTGTCCTTTAAATTTCCATCACCCTTCTTATATAGTGTCTTGGACTGATTTTCTCAAGATTGGCTCTCCTTTCTTTGTCCTTCGTAAGGGTTTCCTTTTCCATGCTTTTTTTGTGGCGTATTTGCACACCTAGACTTCTACTTACTTTGTTTCTTGAATTTCTGATAAAATTTGACTACATATCGATAAGCAACTCCCATTGAGAATATGTTTATTAAATCCATCTCTATTTGGATGTACCTATGTAGGCCACTGTATTACTTCATAACCATGTTCCACTTAGAGTCTCTGATGCCGAAATTTGAGTGTAAGGTATGAAAGATGTCATCTTACTCTGGCACCAACTAGTCTCTTTCCCGACAAAGATTCGTCCATCTCATATACTGGTCATCATATTTTCCAAGAGGGTAGAATTCCTCCTTCAAAGAATCTACAGTTTACCTCTTGCAGTAACCTTCTCTTCAATATCTAACATGGGGAAGGACTTTAAGGAGAGCGAAGATGATCTTTTCTACATCGGAAAAAAATTGGACATAGTGACAACCTTCTAGTAGATTCAACCAATTTTGTAGAGAATTTTCATCTATCTATATTTCAAATAAGGGGATATGAAAATTGAATTGTACCTTGAATGATTTTATACCTCTGAAATGGCTTCTTGTCGAAGATTCCTCAACCGCCATCAGTATTCGTTGTAGGATTTGAGCGATTTTCACATCATCTCATTCCTCTATTCTGCGAGGGATTCCTTGAGAAACATATTGAAAGGATCTCCTGATTTGGAATCTCTCTTTTCTTCCGTTACACTAGGTCTTTGAGCATGGTAACATCAATAATCCCCAAGTGAAATTAGCTCGTGACCCAACTCCCTATACCATGACCTTGTCGAGGACATGCACCAAGAAACAATGAGCAAAATGCTCTAATACATCTAATCTAGATTATACTGAGAACGAAATGAGATACAAAAAAATGGAAGCAAAGAACACGAAAATACAATGAAACCCAAATTCTATTAAAAAAGACAAAATACTATAGACACAAACTCACTGGAATGGTGGTAGCTTATCTCTAAAGAAAAAGATATGTTGTCTATGCTTCATTTGCAACAATATATACATCACACTCCATTCCATCCTGAAATGACCTCCTTCACCTTGATTACATATGAGAGAGTGAGAGGAGAATAATTCTCATGATACATGTGTGATAAATTGGTCTAAGTTTACAAAATTCTATAGGCATGTAAAATGCTAGGACTTCACAAGAGGTTACCAGCCATCCCAGTACTACTCTAGCACAAGCGCACTTAATTACAAAGTTTTAACCTGATCTGATGTATTAATGATGTAGGCATGTACATATGATGGTTGTAATTAACAAATGGACATTACATTACAATACAATCCCCAGCAAAAGGGTTAGTATAATCATTTATCAAAACCACGGGCTCAATAATGTTGATTCATTGGAAAAGGTGGATGGCCACCAAGATCCACCTAGATAATTAGAAGCATGGAGCCATTACTAGTGAGTATATGATTATCAACATAGAGACCAAGTATCATGACATGGCCACCCACTTTCTTCATAGACATTGGGGTCAGAATGACATCTAAAACAAATGGTGTTAAGAAGAAAGATACCCATTTTAGCATACCAATCCAGAGGAATTTTCTTAAGGCCTTAGAGATATTTTATGAGGAAAAAAAGACTACAATTGTCATTTTGAGTATAGTCAAGAGGTTGTTCCATGCAAATTTCTTCTTCCAAATTCCAATGCAAGAAGGTGGATTTAGCACTCATTCGATGGACCTACCATTTATATGATGTTGCAAGGGTTGGAACAAGGAAGTTAATATTCATTTTGGCTACATGGGAAAGGGTTTGAGTATAGGTCTTCTACTTCAGAAAACACTTTGGAATCTAACAAGAAATTACATATATCAACACTTCCATCTACTACATACTTAGTCATATACACCAATTTACATCTAACAATTTATCTTCCTTTCAAAAAATGGATAAGATCCCAAGAACCATTTTCCATTAAAGAATGATCTTCAACATTCATTGTTGCATCCCATTTTGAATGGCCAAAAGATTTTGCAAATGTTTATGGATCACGAGTCTCTAAAACATGAGCCAAAATAAAGGAGGTTCAATGGAACTGTGAACATGTACAATGTTGATCTAAATGATCATTGGAAAGATCATTAGTAACTTCTCTTGTTGTGCACACCTTTTAAATTATTGTTCATACTTAAACACATAAATCTATTTATTATGGCACTAACCAACATGCTAGACAACTATGCGACTATTTGTAAAGCTCCATTACAAATCAACAAGTTATTTAGGCTCAGTTCTTTCAAACTTTCTAAAAATATATCATAGTTATTTTATGAAAATTGTGTGAACTAATCGTAATCACATTAAAACTATGGATGCAATTTATGGATCTTTACTTTTATTTGTATAACTTTTTTATCTTACAAAAATCCAAATACTATTTAAGATAACCTTTCCTACCTAGTTGTAAGAATAAGGAAACCAGTTACAAATTAGTATGTTTTTTCACAATGTTTACTTAAATGCAAAAGAAACACACAATTTTTTTTATATCAATCAAACCAAAATGAAAAACAAGTATCAAATTAGTAAACATTAACATCTTAGTACATATTTTCTATCACAAAGTGTAAAATGGTCATTCCATCAAAGTATCACTTATTAAGTATATATTTGTGATAGAAAAAAGGACTATCACTGATTGAGTATATATTAGTGATAGCAAAAAGGATTACATAGAAGAAGAAAACATTAACATCTTAGTACATATTTTCTATCACAAAGTGTAAAATGGTCATTCCATCAAAGTATCACTTATTAAGTATATATGCGTGATATAAAAAAGGACTATCACTGATTGAGTATATAATAGTGATAGCAAGAAGGATTACATAGAAGAAGAAAACATTAACATTTTAGTACATATTTTCTATCACACACTGTAAAATGGTCATTCCATAAAAGTATCACTTATTAAGTAGATATTGGTGATAAAAAAAAGGCTTATCACTGATTGAGTATATATTCGTGATTGAGTATATATTCGTGATAGCAAGAAGGATTACATAGAAGAAGAGCTTACCAATAGATACGAGAAGTGAAATTGTCTATAGAAAGTTTCAAATTCAAATCCATACGTCTAATACAAATGTGGACCTTAAAAAACCTTGGCCAATTTCCTTTCGCTTCCCGTAGTGACTAAAGTGACTACAGTTCTTATTGATGAAACAAGAACACATATTTTATAAGGTGTTGATATGCTTTATAATTAAACCTTACACAATTTCCTTTCATGATCATTACAATATATACAAAATGAACGATATATAAAAAAAGTCTTGAAAAATACCTTAAAAATCAATATTTATAGTAAAACGTAATAACATTTACTTATTTGTAAGTATATTTGTAAGTCTTTTGGGTAATTTTATAGAATTTAAATCTTTTATTTTTCAACAAATATCTATCTAACATTCTAATGGAAGAAGCATAATATACATACGTGTAACATTCTAAATACCGTTGTGATCTTCATTGTATTTTGTCCTTTGTATTTTGGTTTACCATAATGAGACTTTGCCTCGATTATGCAGCGTTCTAAAATTGAGATGTTCAAGTAACAATGATGATATTTTCACACTTTATGAATCACCCGCTATGAGAGGATTATTCAATAATTTATATGATAACTTATAAGTTTGGCTAGTATTGGGACGTCTAGGGTTCTTTTTAGATTGATGAGGAAATTCAGAAAGCGACATTGTTGAGGAGGAGTTATTTTTAACAATGAGGTGGAAGCTTTCGCAATGTATCAAGGTTTATATCGAGCAAGGACAAGTGGCCACAAGCAAATCACAGTAGTGGGCAATTCATCCATCTTTATATGTAGCCTTTGTGTATATTATATCTATAAAAATGGTTGCTTGAAAAGATTAATTAGATATTCATCCATCATTATATCTAGCCTTCTTGTTCATTATAACTTAGCATTGTAATGTTTAATAAATTCCTAAAGAGATGGGAGAAGGATGCTTAAATGTAAATGGAAGGGCTCCAATCCTAGTGCCTCTCCCATGAGAAATTAACTTAGCATTGCAATGCTTGACACATGGACAAATTTGTGTGACCTATAAATTAGGTGAAGCATTCCAACAAAACCAATATATTAAATTATTTAATTATATATGTATATTAGTCTTAAGATGTTCACCTTTTCAGTTTATTTGGAAATGTTTATATTGTTCATTATCTATTTATTTATTTATGGATTTTTTCTTATAGACATTGGAAAAACTATTTGAGCTAAATATGTTGTCTTGTTAAAGAAAAAGGAAATGATTAAAATGTTCTCTACTTTTTGTGTTAGGTATCCAACCTTCCTAACCCCTCGTTTAGGTAGAATAATATATTTTCCATCTAATAAAGGTTGAGATTAGTTAAGAAGACCTATTTAATAATATGAACAAATCAAATAAAAGAAGACCTAATAGAAGTTTATGCTTATAGAAAGATCTTCCTCTAGAATGCTCTTTAGAAGATAAAATTAATATAAATAAGAGTAGGAGGCATGTGAATGTCATGTCTTGAGAATTATTGTAATAGAGTGTTTATGTGCTAGAGGTTTCCCCCTTGAAGAGGCACTTGTGAACATTTCTTTCTATCAATAAAGATATCAGTTTTAGTGTTGTGGTTCTCTACATTTTGTTATTATGTTGGTATTTTCTCTAGTATTTTTGTTTTATACTTAATATAATATATCTAGTACCTAACAAGTGGTATCAGAGCACTTTTCTTCATGGAAACTGTGAGAATTGTTTTCAGGGTAGAGATGTGTACTATCAACATCTTTAAAGCATAGAGATATGTCGTTCAACGGGTAAAATGACAATGTGAAAAACTACATGCACGAAATACAAAAGATTTCATAGGGTTACTCAGAACATGTGTTTTACATTGTTGGAAACCTCTATAACACCAATATACCATGTTAGGTATATTGGGAGTCCCACAAGTCTCCTTAAACCAACCCTAATTCAGTCAATCAATCGTCTGACTATTATAGTGACACCAAGAACCACACTCGAGAAGATAATATCAAGTACCTGCGTAATCGCGTAGTATGACTAAGGGTATGGTCGAGCCTCCTTAGTTAGTTTCCTGATATATTTGAATAAGTATTATTTTTTGACCATGCACATATATTATAGAGCTATAGCACAGGGAAAACCCTTGTCTATAGGAACCCTGAAAACCCTAACCCTTGGGAAGAAAATGAATAAAAAAAAAAAAGATGAGATCTATTGTCGCACAGCCCTGCCACATTCTGGTTGAGAAATTCCTACAAAATTTTTCTTGCTAATAATTTGGCCACTTCGTCATTACAGTACTCTTTAGGTCGGAGTATAACTCTACATGAGTTTAGGAAAAAAATAACAGTGGCCCCGCTGACACCCATATTCAAGACCTATTCCATTGGATTCATCTCTTATCCTTGATCACAATGGTACCTATAATTTTTAATCCTTTTTCTGTGGAATTGAACCCCTTCTTGACACCCTTATTTGACACCTATCCCATTGGATTTCCCTTTTCACCCTTATCATAGTGATATATATCACCCATCCACCTTTTTTAGTGGACCCACTCCACATTCCACGCACCCCATCTTTCCACATGACCAACACTCACACCCAAGAAATGCAATTCCAAATCACCAAGAACAAGGCCCATATTGACCATTTCGAAGCACAAGTCAAGATCGAATTTTCCAAAGTTGACAGTCAATTTAACCAATTAGAGGGAAACTTTTACACCCTCAATGTCATTCTCAACCAATTTATGAACTGATCCAAAGACCCCCCTCCCAAGTAGATGGCACTAACTCCTACCGTACTATGGACTTTCATTCCAACTACTTTCATCATGACCCCCATTTTCTACGAGTTGAGGTCAATAAATTTGATGGCTCCAATCCCATGGATCGGGTCACCCAATTGGAGCATTATTTTTCTTTACATGGAATTACTAATTAATTGGACAAACTCTATTATGTTCTTCTCTATTAGGATTTTGAACACTGACAATGGTGGCAATTGCGTAAAAATGCATGCTAAGGGTATGTTTCTTGGACCTATTTTTTTGCAGATATTTGTGAACACTTTGATGTCGACACCCACTATTTAGGCCATTTGACAAACTTGAAACAATATAGCACATTGGAAGACTTTATAACCTCCTTTGAGCACTTGGATTTCAGAATGGGGAGCATGACATATGCCTTCTTCAAGGAATGTTTTATCAGTGGCCTAAAGGATGGAATTAGCACCCAAGTGCTCATGGGTCACCCCCAAACATGGTTGGAAGGTACTAATTGTGCCAAAGAAGAACAACAATTATCTTTTCCCATAATATAAAACCCTCTTTTCTTCCCCTCCCTCAACGTACCAATCCTTCCCCTCATGCCATCCTTCTCAAGATCCAGAAATTGACTCGGGCAGAAATGGTTGAATGCTAAATCAAGGGTGTTTGTTATAATTTTGATGAAAAATATTTTCCTCGGCATAAGTGTAAGGAACCAAAGATTTTTATGGCCATTTCTGAGGATGTTATCGATGAAGCAGTTGAATCTTCCTCTATGGAAGAGTTATTCCCCATTGATGATACTACTCCACCCGTTGATCCACTAGAATTTGAACCCTTGATTTTGCTACACATCCTCACTGACTTCTCTGCTCCCTAAACCCTCAAGCTCATTGACTACATTAAGAATATGAATGTCATAATCTCTGTTAACAATGGTAGCAACCATAATTTTATTCACCGTCACAGTGCCTAGGCAATCAATTGTTATATTTGTGTCGTAAACAATTTTCATATATTTTAGGAGAATTCTTTATTAAATATTAGGACATTAACATATTTTTTATATATATCTAAAAGTTGTGTGAGCTTTGAAATGTGTAGGAATATTTCAAAGGATTATTCAAAAACCTTTTCGAATACTTCCTCCACCATTTCATGATTTGAAGGAGATAATTATTCAAGCTAATTTCAAGGAGGAATATCATGAGAGGATTTGTGAGGATTTGAAGGGATACCTATTTTGTAATTATAGAAAATTGGTTGAGACAAAAGTGGAGGATTTGAAGGGATAAGTATTTTGTAATTATAAAAAATTGGTTGAGAGAAAAGTGGATCTGTAATTATGAGTTGCTTATCTTCTTTTCAAAGTGCTCATGTATAAATAAGAGCGATCTCTTTTCATTTGGTTAGAAGAGGAAGAGGAAAAATAAGAACATAGTTACTCTTTACTCTTGATATAATGAGTTAGTCATGGATTTCATCATGTTGTAATGGAGTTGATGTTTTAGAGTAAATATTTAGATTTCTCCATAATAAATTTGTTATTTTGAGTTGTTAATATATATTTTATGTGAGCTCACATATGTTTGTCATTTGTCATTTGTTATTTATGTTATAGATGATTTTTCCTTTGTTTAATTTCATGCTTTCTCAATCAGGTTTAATTTATACAATTTCATGCTTTCGTTTATTTCATGCAATTCAATTTCAGTCGTGTGTTTTTTTTTTCAACCATTGGATTAGGTTAGCTTACTTTCAACCTGCATATATGTTGCTTGCACCTCAAATCTTCTGAGCCCCATGTTGACAATTTTATGACGAATTAACTAGTATATATTTTACTCGACATTTTTGGCGTCGTTATCGGGGAGGTGCTAAATGGATTAGAGCTTAGATAGGTAGGTTGCTTTTAATTACACAACAAGGGGGGGGAGGCATAAAATTTAAGACAAGATATAAGAACCTGTGCATCCATTTTAATGGGTTGATAAAAAACCTTGTTGTTCCTTTCCGCAAACATGTTTACTTTTTATGCAAGTTTGTTTTTATGCAAGTGTTCTTTCATTTTTTATTTCATTTTTTTAGTTCAGATTGCTTTCATTATGAATTAGTTTTTTATTTCATACAAGTTTGTTGTTGATTTTGTACCTATTTATCTATGATTTTTCAGTACTTGTGTACTAGTATTATTTTGTAATGTCTCATACTGCTTTGTACCAATTTTTCATTTGTAGTATCTGATTTGAATACCAGTAAGATGGTTTTAGGATGAGCATAAGTTTGGAACAACTCACTCAAATCCTAGCAACAAATCGTATCTCTTCTTCCCAATAAGAGCATATTTTGACTGCAGTCAAAATCTTAACTACTCCTCCAAAAGAAAAATAAGAATCAACATTTGAAGAGCCCTATACATCTGATGGGGAACAACTATTTGAACACGAGATCAAGGAGGAGAACGAAGAGATTTTGAGTGATCTAAATCAGAATAGAACTCAAGCCTATGAAAGTCCTATCGAAGTATGGTTCCAAGTAAGTATCAGGTTAGATCAAAGTTTTTTGTTTTTATTTAGTTAATTCACAGTTACAACAACTAAATTTTCTTATTTTTGTATGTTCTAGATTTCATTTCGCAAAATTGATAGTGAATATATTCTTATTACTGTTGTGTGTATGGTTACATTGGATATTTGACTAAACATAAATAATTTCTAACTTTCAATTAGAGTAGAGTAGATAGGAAAAACGAATAAAAAAATGTTATTTTTTAGTTATTGTTTTAGAATTGAATAAGTATGCTCTGCTCCGCGCTTCGTACGATCTCGAGGATCAGAAACTAGGATGTTTAGAAATGTTTTCAAGAAGGATTTAAGTTGTTGGTGATGAAACAAAAACACGTAATCAATTGTTCGTCTAGAATTTTACATTTGCAATCTCCATTTGCTAAAAAAAATAATAATAATATTTCATTTCAATTTGTTTTAAATTAATAAATCTTCTAGTTTTATTAGGAATAGTAAAAAAATAAAAAAATAAATAATAATAATAATTTACGAAAAAAATTAGTTGTCTTTTGGTTTTAATATAGAAATCGCCTGGTATTAAGAGGGTGGGGCCCACTCATTCTATTAGTCGACTTTGTCATTCACATTATTATGAGATCCACGATCATCACGTCATCCAAGTGATTACGATGTTTCTCAGATCCTAACCAAGACAAGCACAATCATGTATGTACCATAAATGTTTAGATTATAATACAATAAAAATGAAACTTAAAAAAAAAATCATCAAAACTCATAGAATTTCAGGTTGAAATTGTAGCTAAATGCAAAGACCCTATCGTTTGAAATTTATTTCGGCTACAATAGATTATGTCTCAACCTAGTTTGAGTGGAAGAAATTCCATGTTTTCGCCATCATCCTGTAACCTGGAATGAAACCTGCAATTGCAAAGAACTAGAACAAAAATTCCATGCCATTTCTGAAATTTTTATTGAAGTTCCACACTAAACCTGCAATTGATAAACCTACAAACATCGGTCCCCTTGTTAGGTTTCATCCTTCAACTCTACACGCTCAACCTGCCATAGATAACGATTAAAAATAAACATTTTTGCAATCTGCCTCATCAATTTACAGTTTCTGCATAACTTATTCTGAAATGAATTCCAATTAATATTGTTCTATTATACAATGATTGGTTGGCCGATGGTTTGAAACGCTGGAACCATTGTAATTAGAAAACCACCATTCCACTATATCGCGTTGGAACAATTGTAACGGTAATAGGAATCAATAATTTGGCAGATTGCATATGAAGCAAATTGGAGAAGATTGCATATGGATCTGTTATATTTGTCAACAGTTCCATTGTTTACCAAATCAAGGGTGCTCGTGAGGTTTGACTCTGAGTTTCCTACCACCAATTCCAACAAATTGGTGCTTGATACAACAAACTCACGAATCGGATGCAACAACCAAACTTCCCTCCTTCTTAGTCTCACGCCTTTCATAACAAACTTACACTTGTCTTGTTTCGTGGAGCCATTAGTGGTGGAGAGAGTTACGTTATTTGTGAACTTGAAAAATGACCCCATTGTTGAATGTATTATTACACCGAGGATTTATTTGACAATGTAAAAATATCTTGCTTATGAATGTGGAAAGCATGTTTTGGGTCTTTTGATAGACATGAGCTCGAATGCAAATGTTTTACATGAAGAAGTGTCTATATCTCTTGATACCATATTTCCTGAATGATTGCTCGTGAAGAAATGTCTGGTCTTCGTGGTTATCATGGGTACATGTATACTGACTTGGAAACCATTCATGAAATGTATTGAAGGTCGAAAAGGCTCTACTACCCAGATTTGCATTCTAACCATGCCCGATGCTACTCCCACAGTTTCATATCGCATGTCAGGTAGGTCAATGTGTATGGTTGTCGGTGAGGTGTTCCTGTCGATCATAGCGTTATGACAGTCTTCTTGTCCAAAGTAAGGTTGCAAGGTCGAGAGAAGACGAGCATAAAAAGATATAAGGAAGGAAGCAATGAAGAGGGAGAGGTACATGGAGCATAGCTACTCGACCAATTGGTCCTGAACGAAAGACAACTGGAGCAAGAAAGTCACTGTAAAAAAGTGTTTTCAGCGAAAAATAGAGGGAAATTGAATCATTTACGATCACTAGTTTTTTTCATGGAGCTTTTGAGGAAGTAAATTTGAACTTAAAGTTAGGATTATGAATAGAATCATTCATGGGTGGGCCAATTCAGGACGTTCCTTCCAACACTTCCTTGTGTTTATCATCTAATGGGTGGATTGTGAGGAAGTGTTTATCATCTAATGGGTGGATTGTGCACTTTTTGGTTGAAGATTTTATTCCATTTGTTATGTGTCAGGGTAAAAAGAAAAACAATAAAAAAAAAATATAAAATCATTAAAAAAAAAAAAAATTATTATCAAAGTAAAAACAAATCAAAGCATTATAACAATAATAATTTGCAAATGGGCATCTCAATAATTTCTGAAAACATTATTGGAATCAAGATTTTATTGTTTTCTTTGAAGTCACTTAAACAATTATTCACGAAGACGATTGTCACAAATGCATCACAGCTAATCGGTAAATAATGTATTTCATTTTTTTTTTAATTGGTTTTCTAGCACTCCTTTTTGCACTATGTTTTTCGATGATCTCACAATATTTATTGAAGGATTAGTGCTAACCTTTTACAGGTTTGAATATGATAAAATTTCATGCATAAGTGATTTTCAAGGATCACCAATATTTTTAGAAGACATGCCTCATTGAAAACCTGAACGATCTTAATTGATCATCACACATGTCATGACATTTCCTGCTACATAACCATCTTTCAGAAAACCAATTATGCCATGAAATGATCACTTACCCTTCTCCTTCCAAGCTTATTCATCCTCGGTATATTCAAGTCCACCTTTCGTTTCCTTATCCATCATGACTTCACACATGCCTACCTTTCTAATTCGCATACAATTTGCCCCATTTTCAGTTCATATCTTTCTCTTACAAATAAAACCATTCAATTCCCTTACAAATGAAACCATTCAATTCCATTTCGATGACTACATTATCCTGCTTTATTTTTCATAAACATTGTTCCTATTGAGATATTTTTATCTATAGTCCTACCAATCATTTTGTACAACTAGCGTTGACTGATGTGGGATTCCTTAATGCCCACCTTTCAACAAGTCTTACCCCATTGACCTCAACACCTTATCTGGGATAGAAACTAGAGTCCTTATGAGTAGCTTGAGGCTTGCATACCTTAATGGCAAGTTATCTCGCTGACAATCATGGGAATACATCAATGTCCCTTGATCGTTAGATCTTGCAAGTGGTTTGACATCAACTCATTTATTCGCACTTTGCAATATGTACTTAGGTACCTTGGCACTCATTGACATCAATAGTTTGATTCCCTCGCATTGGTTAACGACATCCATCAATGGTCAGTAATCCAATGACTTATTTTCATGCTCGACATCAACACATTTATTCGCATGACTAGAATTGTACCATCTAGTTTTGTAGCGGGTTGAGACTACATACTTTTCCATGACACCATTAGCAGTTTGCAGTAGCATACTTCCAACCATGTGAGAGTACCACAATTCCACTTTCATCTTTTGACTCTTACAACTAAGCAGTTCATATTCCTTCAATTCAAAATCTGTGATCCAACAACAATATCAACCACATTCCTATTGCATAGTTCATCAACTTTTTGGGTAAGTGGAGGTATGTTTTTTTCTAATCTTTAATCATGTAATTCCTTGAATGCTAGAAATGAATGAATTTGGAAAATTTCCTCACCATGTTACATTTCATTTTCCATTTTCATGAACCTAAAAGATCTTCAGTTTGGGGGGAAGTATATCATTACCATTTGATTCCATTTTCCACATGTCATCATCTCATTTACTACTCACCAACATGTCTCTTCCACACTACACTTTATTTCACTTTGATTCCAGATATTGATCTCTTTTGGCATGATTCATAACATGAAGAAAAGGCTTTCTAATGTACATTGATGGTTCATCATTTCCGATGCATGTATGATTTTAAAACATTATGTATTGCAGCAAGAGCACAAGTAAATGAATGAATGTTGTTAACACAAGAACCAACCATAAGAAAAAACCGCTACCACTCATGTATCTCACATCATGGGATGATTTATTTGTAAAAACTGCCATCATACAAATCCAAAGTTGAAAATCCAAAAGTTTGGAAAGAAATTCATGCAACAAGTTAAGTTAGGGGAAGTGTTGGATCTCAAAAATACCATATTTTATTTCCGTTTTCATACATTATCCTTATTCATCACTCCATTAATCATTTACTGTACCATTTCCATAAATAAAATGGGTTTACTTTTTCTATTTTCCAATTTATTTCATTTTTGTGTATTTTAAGAGAATTCTTGATTAAATATTAGGAAAGTAACATATTTTTCATATATATCTAAAAGTTGTGTGAGCTTTGAAATGTGTAGGAACATTTCATAGGATAATTCAAAAATCTTTTCGAATATGTCCTCCACCATTTCAAGATTTGAAAGAGATAATTATTCAAGATAATTTCAAGGAGGAATATCATGCAAGGATTTGTGAGGATTTGAAGGGATACGCATTATATTTTACATTGCTAGATGCACTTCTTAGTTATCTTGGTACATGGTATGGTACAGTTCCTCATACATGGTTGATGTATATGGTATGGTACAGGTTTTGGTACATGGTTGATGCATGATATG
>CBVK0100393620.1:0-11633 GCA_900067695.1 Picea abies | reverse complement strand
TTAACTGGGTGATGGTGCCCCTACATACCGCCATTTTTGGGCACCCACCACCTCGTATCTCGGACAGCATTGCAACAGGTCTGAGTGGCATAGCGGATTGGTATGTGGAGGCAGAGTTTTCGTATCTCAGAGTTTTTGGGGCTTCTGTTCCCCCTCATGCGCTGCCCTTGTTCATCCCTGACAAGCTGGCTTGTCGAGAGGTCTCCTGGCAAACAGTAATTGGCAGGGTGAGAAAAGAACTCAAGGGATACTCAAAGAAGGTATGGCCTTCTTTTCCCATTCGACTAAATTCTTATTCTTTGTTAGATTTCGGGCATGCCAAAGCCGAGGCTGCAGCCCTGGAGGAACTAAGTTTGGTCTCCATCGAAGTTAAGAAACATGATCCACAGAGGGTCGTGAGCAACCATTTGGCTCATTGTGGGCTCAAGATATTTGAGCATGAAAGTTCACCCTCGGATGACGTTTTTTGAGGGGTGAGATCTTATGAAGAAGTGTTATCCCGGATCCAATCGTTAGCACCCAAAGACACAACATCTGTATTAAAATTCCAGGAACATAGACGAAGATGTCTCCCCATTGTGTTGGGAGGTTTGACTATTTCTGAGACAAAATAGAAGGATGTTGAAGGTTCTGCAGATGCAATGTATAACCTTGGAAAACACCAGGAAGGGGAACAAACGAGGAATCCTGAAGCAAAAGAGAAGACTCCAGACCCGCCAAGCAAACAGAGTTCGGAGGCTGAAGAAAAAACTCCAGGCCCACCAAGGAAACAGAAGCTGGAGACTGAAACAGAGACTCCAGGTACGCCAAAGGAGAAGAATCCCATCGATACTCCAAGAGAATTGGCAAAACAAATAGGAGAGCCCATCACCTCGGTCACACCCTTGCATTCGACACAGGGAAATGTCAGCGAGGGATGGATATTTAATGAATAACTGAGGCCCATAAGAGCAGAGGAACTCCCTCCAAATGAGTTCTTTTTTGATAAAAAGAAGAAGGTGGTAGTAAAAAGAGAGTTCTATCAAGAAGGAGATTCCACTGCGAAAAAATATAAAATCATGACCGATGGAAAAGTTAAGAAGAGTGATCAACTCGCCACTGAAATCGTGGGAACACTGGGGGTGTACGCTTCGGCAAATCAATTCTCAGTTGGGCTTTTGAATAACCAACTAAAAAGGAAAAATCACCTAATCAGGACCCTCGAGGCTAGATTGGCTACAGCCGCAGAGAATGCGAAAGGTCAGGCCAGCATGGAGCTAGAACAGGCCAGAGTTTCCGACAAGAATGAAATAGAGATGCTCAAGGCCAAGCTTGAGCAAGCACAGTTGATGGTCCGAGATGGTCAAGTGCGGATGAGCCAACAGAGAAATCTGATTGAACAGTTGCAATCTCAGGCAGAAATCGCCAAGAACAGAGAAATAGACATCGGCATATTTAAATTCCGAGCCAGCGAGATTTAGAGAAAAATATTTTTGGCACAACAAAATTTGCTTGCCAGGATAGGAGAGATCAAGGAGAACTGTCTGTTGGTGAATCAGGTTTCCAAGAACCTGACTGCCAGGGAAAGGGAGGCCGAAGTGGATCGGGTTGCTTTCCAGGACACGGTAATAGCCACAAATAACAGGGTTTCGGCAGGCGCTCCCGGGCTTGCCATCCTAGAACAAACCCAAGGCAATATTCTATTGAAATATTGGGAGCATAACATTGCCCTGGGCAAGGAACAAGCCCAAAAGGAAACCCATTCTTTAGAAGAAGCTTTTAATTCCATAGACGGTGAGATGTTGGGTATTGACAGCCAAGGCGATGCAGAAGCCTTGATGCAAATGAATGTGGAACAGATCTCACGCGATCTGAAGGAAAGAGATGAGAGAGATTCGGTCGACATCTCTCAGATGGATACGGTGGACATGGCCAAAGTTGACAAGCACTGGATCAAACCCAGGGCATAGCTAAGTGCCCTCGACATCATCGGTGCACAAATGGAAGACAAGCTGCAACAGTTAGCTTGGGAATGTTACTTCGTCGAGGCCAGCTGTCAAGCAAAACCTTCACAGCTCGTATCTTAGCTTGTAAGAAAATGTAACGCCTACGCCGAGTCCGCGCAAAGACAAGCACCTGGCACTAAGTGACTACAGAGTAGGGGACATGGAGCGATTACTCTCTCCTATGACATAACTGAAATTTTGCGACCTTTAAGATTCTACCGGATTTGTAAAAATTGTATAAATACACCCCAGAGAGAAATAAACAGGGCTGGACCCTTTTTGAGATTTTGTAATAGAGTTTTTGCATTGAGATTTAATACAAGCAGATCCGAGATTCTCAATTCTGTCACTTCTGTATTACAAGTTTGCTTTCTTATTCCTCATTTTTCATTTTCAATTCATATTCGTAATTGATGTGCTTCGTTATACTTTAGTACTACCACTACTATAACGAATAAATTTGGGTTTTCTGTAATTGTTTATTGCCTTTCCTCTGCACCAGCTATCAGCTGTGTAAGACCAATTTGCAGTTTCAGAATTCTACATGTATTTTTCGCTACATCGGTTATTTTCTTAAATATTTTCTTCTTCCGTTTACTTCATAAGATTTTCCCTTGATAGGAACCTGACACTATAAATGGCTAAATGTTTTTCCCCCATCTCACCCCTTTGATTAAGATATAATACAGTTACGGGAACGAGCCTTAGATTTGCATACATCATTAATACTACAACCGTGAATTCTCTTTTATAAAACTTAACGAAGACAACACTCAATCTTTCTTAACAGTTATCTTACCAGTACTGTTCCCCCATGACAGTTCCTACACCAACTCAAGCTAACTTTGAACCCGGATTATTGAACCAAACGCATATCGCCTTGAACCTCTTCAACACTATCCTTAAAACAACCACTAACCAGGCCGAGCTTGAACAATCATGGGCAACCATTGAACATGACATAACTATTCAGGAGTAGTTCGAAGCCAGACAACCCCAACGAAGAAATCTCCCCTAGACTCTTCTCTGAAGGTTGATATTTTCCCTTCTCCTTATCCTAACCACTTTCGGATGCCTTGACACTGTACTTTTGAGCCTTAGTACATACTCAGGAACAACATCTTTCTGGTGTCGTTGCCGAGGAGTGAAGTTATGAAATCTTTTTCCCTAGGAAAACGACAAATTGTTTTTTCGTTGAAAGTGTTACCCTTTGATGGTGAAGAAAGAGTACACACCTTTTAAGGATTTTTATCTTTCACTTGGTGACTCCATGAAAAAATAAACTGGCATTCACTCGAAGGAATACCAGACAAAACCCGTATGGTGAGAAGATTACACTAGTTTCCGATCCTGAAAAAATTCTAAAGGCGAGAGGCTATTTTAAGCCAACCGCTGCAGTTTACCAACTTGAAATCCCATCACCGAGGGTCGAGAGTCCTTCCGAACCCCTGACCTCGCTCAATCCTTACTTTGACGCTAAACATTCAACGCCCTATGCCGAAATCGAAAGTGAGATTCATCCAACAATCCCCTTGATACAGAGGGGAAAGGGCCCTTTTGAAGGTTCGTCATCTTTCAAATCACCATCTCATCTTCAGTTAAATTTCCCGACTTCTCCAAATCCCGAAGAGTGTTTTACACACTCGTTTCTCACACCCGTCGTTTTTCCCGATTCTGTCTCTTGCAAGTCCAAGGAACTGACTCCTCACGTTCCTTATCCTTCCTTATCAGAGTCTCCTCTTAGTGAAGAAAATATAAAACCCCTTTTATTTTTTGAAAACCCCATTTATAACTCTCCACAAACAACGATGGCAGTCGTCGAAGGAGGAGGTGGAGGGTTTATAGGAGGAGGGGGAGGGTTTGGAGGAGGTGGAGGAGGAGTCCCCCAAGGAGGAGGTGGAGGTCAAGGGACTCAATGAGGAGGTGGAGGTCAAGGGCCTCCCCCCCCCTCCCAGAGTTTTTGAGAAAGTCGCAGCCCAATATGCCCCTTTGGTGTTGCCTGTCCCCCTACACGATCTTCCATAAAACTACATAAATAATTTACCGAAATTCACCGGGGAGGGAGATCTGACCGCCGCGGAACATATTAACTTCTTTGACCAATTCGCAGATATCTTCGGTATCGAGCACGAGGATGTATATTCAAGACTCCTTGTCCAAACTTTTGAGGGTCAGGTCCAAACTTGGTTTCAGATCTTGCCCGCAGCTTCTATCCCTTCATATGATGCTTTGGAAGACGCTTTCCTCAGACAATGGGGCTAACAAAAAGATCACCTCTATTATCTAACTGAATTTGGGGCTTTGAAAAAAAAGAACTCAGAATCAGTCGTAGAATTCATTCAGAGATTCAATAAACTGTACAACAAAATCCCATCTGAAATCAAACCATCTCCACCCGCGGCCAAGGTGACCTTCGCCAGAGCTTTTGAGCTGTATTTCGCACTACTTTTGTGAGAGTGAAGCGGAGCCACCTTAAACCGCATGCAGGACGATGTGGTAGAGATAGAATCTAACATGATGGCTTTGGGTAAACTTAAGGCTAGAGTAGAGACTGGAAACCGAGAGCCCAAGCGTTTCAGAGAACAAGCAGGCCCTTTAGGGTCCAATAGAGCCTCCGACGATAGGGTTGACGATATGGCTAGGGTGATCAAAGAGTTGTCAAACAAAATAACTCGTATGGAACTTGAACAGGCCAAGTCTAACTCTTACCCCAAAAAGGATTTCAGAAAAAATCAAAACCCTCCTAATCAACAAAGACCAATAAAAAAGGAAGATCAAAGAATACAAGCTCCCTTGAAAAATGAAAATTTTATAGAAGCTAACGATTTGCAAGACTTCGAGGATTCAGATAATGATGTCGCAAACTTCGGTGATAACTGTAGTCAACCATATCTGACTCGCGAAGACTACAAAAAGTATCTAAAGGTGCCGGAGACGCAAGATGAGAGCGAAGAGAGTGATCACACTGAGAACCACAAATCCCAACCAGAAATCGAGACAATGATACCTGAGTTTCAACCTAGATACAACCTGAGATCTAAAAATAAACCTACCTCGACTTTTTAACCTAGCAAAATCCTTCAGAGGGGTCAAGCTTATGAGCCTCCTTCGGACGAGACCCCACCACCCAACAAAAAAATGAGAAGAGTAAGCACTCAGGAGTCCGAGGTAGAAAAAGTGGGAATTCAAACACAGCCAATTGAACCTGTAAACAAGGATACTTCTTTAACTAAGACCATGAATGATAAATCTGTCCAGACGAATAAGTCAAAAAGAAAGAATTCGTAAGTCTCAACCATACAAACAGACAAAGTGAACGGAGTGTTTAGTTTTGAAAATGATTTGAACAAAATTAAGATACCAATCCCTTTGGTGGAATTAGCGAAAAACCCCTATTATCACAAACAAATTATCAAAATGATGGGTGTCCCCGAGCTTGAAAGTCAGTTTGATGTTATAAACTTGGAAGATGATAGACCTAACATCACCTTTGGTCCCCATTTTGAAGGGTCCAAAGACAACATCGCTCCCTTCTACATCACTCTGAATATACATGATCAGTTGTTGCATAATTGTATGTTAGACTCTGGAGCTTCCCACAATGTTATGCCCAAGATTATAATGGAGAAGATGGGTCTCCAGATCACAAGACCTTATGGAAATCTGTATTCATTTGATTCAAGGAAGGTTAAATTTATGGGGATGATAAAGGATCTAGTGGTTACCTTAGCTCAGGTCCCTGTTAAAAGTATCCTAATGGATGTGGTTATCGTCGATATTCCCCCTAAGTACGGTATGTTGTTATCTAGGTCATGGGGGGCCAAGTTGGGAGGTTCCCTTCAGTTAGACATGTCCTATGCCACAATCCCTGTGTTCGGGGGTCAGTTCACTCGTTTATACAAAGAGACAAGATTAGCATACACAGTCAGTGACCCTCAAAACCCGCACAACTTCCCCATTTACATCGCAGACCAAGATCTGGGAAACTGCATTTGTCTTTTGATGATGGTCTAGATGGTTGCCTGGAAGAAATCGATGAAAAGCAAGAAGGGTTAAGCCCCTTGACATAAGAGCTTTGTAATACTGGTGTATGGAAAATGTATTTCGATGGCGCTTCGTCTTCTGAAGGAGCTGGTGCTGGGGTACTTTTGGTAGCACCTGAAGGTAAGTTCATTGTTCCTTTCTCCTATCATTTGCAGTGGGACATAGATTACACTAATAACGTATGCGGGTATGAAGCATTGATCTTAAGATTAGAGGCTGCCAAGAAATTAAATATAAAGAACTTGGAGGTATACGGTGACGCGGAATTGATAGCAAGACAAGTGAACCGACAGTACCTAGCCAGGCATCCCAGACTGAGAGCATATAGAAATTGTACTTGGGATCTCATCGAAATTTTTTTCTCATCTGTAAATATCCATTTTATCCCTCACACCGAGAATCTACATGCTGATGCATTGGAAAAGGCAGCTTCAACCTTTTCTCCTCCCACGACCTTCAAACTGAAATATCATATCGAAATCAGATACAAGCCTTCCATACCAGACAATATCTGACACTGGAAAGTCTTCGAAGATGATGAACAGATTAATAAGTTCCTTACTGTAGTAGGCGAATTTTCAAAAACTCACGCTGACCAAGAAAACCAGAATGACTCTATGTGGATCATGCAAGAAGGAGAGGAACTTGAAGTTTTCCGAGATAAAATTGCGGATCATCGTATGCTGGTCCTTAAGAGCAATCGGATTCCCAAGGGATTGATTCCTTTGGAAATAATTTTTGATCAGAACGATGTACCTGTAAAGGCCACTTTGCAGCCCCAGCTAGAAGAGGTGGAGGAATGTGATATAGGGTCCGAAAAAGAACCCAGAATGGTAAAACTATCAAAATTACTCCCTCCCAAAATGAAAGAGAAGTACCAAGACTTGCTCAGGCAATACAAAGATGTTTTTGCCTGGTCCTATGATGAATTGAAAACATATGATACTTCCATTATTGATCACAAGATACCTTTGAAGCCCGAGGTCAAACCGTTTAGGCAAATTCTTAGGCAAATTAATCCTATTCTGTTACCCGTGATAGAAAAGGAAGTAAAAAAACTCTTGGACGCAAAAATAATCGTACCTTTGAGATACTCGGACTGGGTAGCTAACCTAGTTCCAGTTAGGAAAAAGAATGGGGAAATCAGACTATGTGTGGATTTCTGAAACCTAAACAAGTCATATCTCAAAGATAATTACCCGCTGCCCAAGATGGACCACATTTTAGAAAAGGTTGTTGGAGCTAATCGAATGTCAATGATAGATGGCTTCTCTGGTTATAATCAGATTGCTATGAATGAACAGGACAAGGAAAAAATTGCATTCACCATGCCCTGGGGTACTTTCATGTATGACAAAATGCCTTTTGGTTTAATGAATGCAGGGTCCACTTTCCAGCGAGCTATGGACATCGCTTTCGTGGGAGAAAGGGAAAAGTTCATAGTCATTTACCTTGATGATCTGACAGTTTTTTCTAAAACTGACGAAGAACATTTGATGCATCTGAGACAGACGTTCGAAGAAATCTCATTTCGCTATGCGGGAAGGTAAGATTCTAGGCCATGTCGTATTTAAGGAAGGAAACAGGATCGATCCTAAGAGGATTGAAGTGATAGATACTATCACTATCACTAGAAATATAAAAGAAATTCAATCATTCTTAGGAAAGATAAATTTTCTACAAAGGTTCATTCCAAATTTCGCTGAGATTGTCAAACTGATTACAGGAATGTTGAAGAAGGATAGCGGGGTAAATTGGACTGCCGAGGCCAGGGCATCTTTCACGCACATTAAAAAATTTATAAGCGAGGCACCTGTACTAGCAAGTCCGGATTATCTGAAGGATTTCCTCATCTTCTCTTTTACTTCTGAACATACCATCACCGCGGTACTATTGCAGAAAAATGAAGAGGGGTTCGAGCAACCGATAGTATTTTTTAGCAAAAGCCTCAGAGATGCAGAACTGAAGTATAACATAATGGAAAAACAAGCATACGCAATGGTTAAAGCATTGAAATCGTTCAGAACCTATGTGCTACATTCAAATATAATCACGTATGTACCCACCAGTTCTGTAAAGGACATATTGGTACAGCCAGACAGTGACGAAAAAAGAGGGCGATGGCTCGCTAAAATACAAGAATTCGATCTGGAATTCAAGCCGACTAAATTGATAAAGGGGCAGGGTATGGCCAAACTCTTAGCTGAGTCGAATCTTAGATCCCTTGATATTAATTGCCTCCAAGAAGAAGATGGAGACACACACCTGGACGAGCCGGATGTCCGGATAGATCCAAGAAAGATTGAGGAAAAGTTCATATCGTCGGGCTGGTATAAAGACATCGTGTTCTACTTGTTGAACCTGAAGTGCCCAGATGGACTATCATCAGCCAAATGCAGAACTTTAAAACTCCATGCTGTAAAATATTGCATCGTCGAAAACCAGCTATACTGGAAGGATCCACTAGGGTTCCTACTAGTCTGTTTGGTCAAGTCGGAAACTCCTCGGGTTATAGAAGAATTTCATGAAGGTATCTGTGGAGGACACCACGCATGGAGAGCCATAGCCTACAAGATCTTGAGAGCAGGCTACTATTGGCCGAAACTATTTGTTGACGTAAATGCCAAAGTATGTGCGTGTGACCCTTGTCAAATATTCGCTGGTAAACAGAAACTCCCTGCACTACCACTCATTCCAGTCAAAACTGAGGCTCCATTTCAACAATGGGGTCTGGAATTCATAGGTGAGATCAATCCTCATTCTAGCGCTCAACATAGGTGGATCTTAACAGTCACGTATTATTTTACAAAGTGGGTGGAATCCATTCCAACCAAGAAGGAAACAGACTCGGTGGTAATCAACTTCTTGGAGGAAAATATTTTGTCGAGATTCGGTTGTCCCCGAAAGATAGTTACTGACAACGTCCGAGCATTTAAGTCTATGGCTATGATCAGTTTTTTTCAAAAATACAACATCATTCTCGGACATTCCACTGCATACTACCCCCAAGGAAACAGGTTGGCCGAGTCGTCAAATAAGAGCCTGGTAAACATTATCAAGAAGGTATTGGATGAGAACAAGAGGTCTTGGCATGTACATTTAAAATACACATTGTGGGAAAACCGCATAAGCACGAAAAGATCTATCGGCGTTTCACCTTTTCAAATGGTCTATGGGACAGATGTCATTCTACCCATAAACATGGCGCTACCGGTAATGAAGTTGTGGCAAGACCAAAACGAAGAACCCAATCCTGTGACCAGGAGAATAAATCAATTGATTGAGGTCCAACAACAAAGAACCGAGGTTGACGAAAAGATGCAGCGGTACCAAGATGACATGAAAGCACTGTTCGACCGAAAAGCGAAGGATCGAGAATTCTCTCCAGGTGATTTGGTGCTAAGATGGGATGCGAGAAGGGAAGAGGCAGCAAAGCATAGTAAATTCGACCACCTCTGGTATGGACCGTTCAGGGTTTCGGCTCCAATAGGAGAAAATTCTTTCCTGCTGGAAAACATCGACGGAGAAGTCCTCAGCGCCCCTGTCAATGGGCGATATCTGAAACATTACATGACATAGCAGTCGCCATTTAATATATATATATATATATAATAAAATAAAATAAAATAAAATTTATGTTTGTATATACATGCATTTTTATTTCCCTTTAGACTTTTTGTTTTCTTCCGTTCATAATTTTTAGACATGTTTTGAATAAAGTTCGTACTTTCTTTTTGCAGGGTTCCAGCCGCTTACGAGCTAGCGGGAGGAGTAATTCACAAAGAAGTACCAGAAATAAATCGGCATGAAACAGGTGATACCCAAAAAGTAGTTTCGTAGTGCACAAAGAAATTGAAAAGAAAGGTAAAGGTGAGTTTTCTCAATACGCATGTTGTCAAAGACTGTCAAAATTAAATCAAGGTAACATCGTTCAAATTGCAATAACGACTAAATTTTTAAATAATAGGATTATTGCTTGGCTAGGTAACCTTTGATTTAAATTGGTTTGGAAGATACACTAAAACTTAGAAAATTCAGTCAAAAGTAACCATCCCCAATGACATCTACAAAAGCCAGTCTCGAACTGTTTGACCTTCTACATTTTTGATCAATGAATCACTACCTTGTATCCTGCCTGTTTTCATATCTAACTTTTGACAAAGACACCATCTTTTCATTTCATTACGAAGGAATAAAAATTTTCATTTTTAGCCTCCTGAGTCTCGAAACAGATTGTAAAGGGAAAGCGGGTCTCCACAACTACTTGATCCCCTACTAAGCGAAGGAACTTTTAGAGCGATCCTAACTTTCCTAGGTTTTTCAACAGCTTCGGAAGAATCAAAGCTTGCTCAAATAGGATGCCCCTTAAAAAATTATTTTCCCCTGTCTCCCTAAGAACGAAGGTGTTGTGAAGGTCAAGGGAAGATTGTTACTGAGTAATCAAAGTAAGTTGACAGACCTCTGATACAAAATATTACACAGATATCAGCCTTCATATAAACTGATTGCCCCCATCTTCGAGCTAAAAAAATGAATTATAAGACGGGTGGTGAAAGGAAATTCAGAAATGATTTCCCCCACCTAGTCCAAAAAAGACGATGAAAGGAAATTCAGAAATGATTGCCCTTGTCTTAGCATTTAAATGCATAAACAATTTCCAAAGTGGTGAAAGGAAATTCAGTAAAAGGGGCCAGATAACTTCACGGGGGTACTGAACAGGCTCGCTGGCAGTGAAGCAATGTCTGAGATATCTGTAAGGCTGTTATACATGAATATCACTCTACTCTGGTAACCAATACTTCCTAAAAACTTGATCCACATCCCAAATTCAGAAGGGACTTCCCTGATTTAAAAATATATAATCTCATTCTTTTGATGCAAGCCGAGAGCCACAAGATTTGTTGAGTCCCCTAGGGTCATTCCGACTGTCTTAAAACATCCCCAAATTTAGTAGTGGGAAAGGGAAAATTGTGAAAGTGACTACAGCTATGTTTGGAAAGAGTATCTGATTTTGAAAAAACTTCTTGAGTTAAAAAACGAAGTCTTTTCCCCCCTTCGATCTTTTTTCCTTGAATTTTTTTCCGGTTGTTTTAGCTTATGACTCCATTTACGCAATATTGGCACATGGTCTATTGTTCTTCCTGCCTCACAGGAAGGCGGTATCCCTAGTTGGAGCCTATGTTGGAGTCGCCCTTGTTTTATTTTTTACCCTTCACAATTTTCAAATTTTTATACTTCAAATCTAGAGATGGCCTTTTGATTTTTTCCCCCCGGGACTATGAAAATCCTGCAACCTTGTCATTTAAACAACGACACTTTTTCTACTCTCGAAACAAGTCAACTTTCATAAGAATGTTCGACTCCAGGTACGCCAAAGGAGCAGAATCCTATCGATACTCCAAGAGAATCGGCAAAACAAATAGGAGAGCCCATCACCTCGGTCACACCCTTGCAGTCGGCACAAGGAAATGTCATCAAGGGATGGATATTTAATGAAGAACTGAGGCCCATAAGAGTAGAGGAAATCCCTCCAAATGAGTTCTTTTTTGATAAAAAGAGGAAGGCGGTAGTAAAAAGAGAGTTCTATCAAGAAGGAGATTCCAC
>CBVK0100393619.1:0-11719 GCA_900067695.1 Picea abies | reverse complement strand
CGATTCTCGAAATGTCGATGGCGCTTTCCTTCCGGGACTTTCCCCGAAGGCCTATATTGTTGCCACGTGTCCCCTCAAGATGGACAGTCCTCATCGTTTCACGATTTCACGACTTGCGACTCCAAATCCTCTGACCACTTGAAACCCTGGTAGTCGAGATGCCGATGGTTTCCTTGATCTCCGTCACGTGTCCAAATGAATGGACAATTGTGATCTTTTCGAGATTTTGGGACTTTCGTCGTGGAGTGTCGTGACCTTCTGTCAACAAGACCTCCGATATCCCGAACTCTGAAACGCTGAAATGATGGCACTTGGATCTACTGCCACTTGTCCTCTGAGATGGATGGCTCGCAATCCTCTCGGGATTTCATGATTTATGATGTCGAGATTTCGCGTATCTCCTTCGCTCAACCAACTCCCGATCCCCGATTTTGCGATGGGATAAGATCGAAAGCTCACGATCTATCTCGATCCAACGGTCCATAATGACTCGTGATTTTGCGATTCATGAATTCTCACAGCAGTCTTCTGATCTTTACACCTTGCAGGTCAGTGAAGTGTCGAGATCTTGCCACGTGTCTCTTGATGGATGGTCCAGATGATTTCGTGACTTCGCAAGTCAAATTTCTCCTTGGCGGTCCAGAGGACTAAACCTCGTGCACTTTCTCGTGGATCCAACGACTGTTGGTCCTCTGCGCAAGATCTAATGGCTGAAATTCTTTCGCCTTTTTCGTGCTCTCCTTGTCCCTTCTGAACTGGATTTCCACCTCAGATCTTTTCGGAGGAAGAATCTTACAGCTGCGATGGATATTCTTTGCGCGTTAGATGCGATCTTTGCTACATTTGAAGGAATTTTCTCCTGCGGAAGAAAAATTTGTGAATCTTTCAAAGATTTGAAAGAATTTCAAAAGTTCTTTGTTCTCTGCTATAATCTTTGATTGATTTGAGCGATTTCCAAGATGCTTTAAATGCTTCTTCTTTCTACAACTATCTTTCACGACTTTGTCCAAATGCTTTGAATTCTTCAAGAGTTCCCGCCTCCTGCAACTCTTCTTCGTGAATCTTTGTTGATTCTTGAAAATTATACAAGAATCTTTAATGTTTCTTCCTTCTCAGTCTCTGCTTCCGTCTTGTGTTTCTACTCCTAGAAACTTTCGAGCGTAGTACGCTCTGCAACCTCATGTGAGCTTCTTACGCTGATCTTTTGAGCGTATGAGCGGACAACTTCCTCATGGAAGTTTCCTACAAGGATCTTTCAAGAGTATAATGGACAACTCTCCAAGCCTTGTGAAAAGTCTGTGTCGAATGCTTTCAAGATCCATGTAATCTCTGCGTTGTTTGAGGATCGTATTGCTCTCTACCCTGTGTGAAGAGGCTTACTATTGTAGCTCTGATACCATGATAAATTGTGAAGCAAGAAATGTAGAGAGAAACAATAGAACAAAAAACAGTATATTAGAATATATGAAGAAGAGTACAAAACGAGTACATGAAGAATTTCATGAAGAAGATAGTCTGAAAAAGTGTGTGTCATGCAATGGGAAATAGCTGAGCTAAATAGGCTCAAGCAAAACAAGAATAGAAAGTACAGCTGGCCAGGATAGCTGTCAGTGTACAGTCAGTCTATTGAGGTTACATTATATTTAACATATTCCACGATAGCTTCCAAACGACTATGGTTTCAATCTTCAATAAAAATGATGGCTCTATTCTCCAGATCTTCATTTTTTAAAAATTCCTCTACCTTGTAGAAGAGATCAAATGCTCGGGCAGTGTTTCTCTCACAAAAGACATGGGAAAAATCATGTAATTCAACAAATGAAGTGAAGGCATGATAATTTCCTATTTGCTAGTGGTTATGGGACCAAATCCCACTATCTCTAGCCACCAAGATTAAAATCGTGACTGATATGTCAATCAAAGAATGTTTGTTGTGATTTGATTCTGCAATGTGAGAGTTGTTACACTAACTGCCAATATATTTCAGGATATAAACTTTTTTCCACGAAAAATATTCTTCGGTTGAGCCGCCCGATATCTCTTCGTTTAGGGATCTTCATTCACCTCTGCGCCTAGGGGCATATGGTTCTCTATTCACACATATCGGGGAGGGTCAGAAACCTTGGTTTTCTCATGTTGTGAAAGATTATAACTACAAGACTGTTCAGGCAACATGAGGAGAAAAAATGGGTTTCTCCGATGTTTTGTGCATGAATTTGATGCACGGCTTTGGGGTTATATTACTTGAATTAGACACCAAGGTGTTGAATCAACCACAACCAAATCTCGAGCCAGATCCAGATAGGTTTGATCAAGAGGTTCATGGGAAGGATTTCTTCGTGTGGACCTCAATTGACAAAGCAAAATGGAGAGAGGTTGTAGTTCTATATAGATATTTCTGCTTTATATTGACCTTGAGATCTACCGAACGACGATTAAGGAAGACTGTGTGTGAACAGTCTGGTCCTTGAGAATTCAGGCTGCATATGGTTAAGAAGATGGCGATAATATATTTCCTGCGAATGAGGCATTTTGTTAATACTGGGAAACTGTCCCTTCCTGACTTATGCATCGACACCATTGCCTCTTTTTGGACATATTTTTGAGTGGTGAATGCACCCCTAGAGTACATTATGTTTTTCCACTTCATTTAATTTTTTTTTCATACAACTTTTCTTTTATCTTTAGTTCTTGGAAAGCACAATTATGTGGATATCATTCATTCATTCGCCGCGTTCCAAGATTTAGGACTCTACTTCTCTCTCTCTCTGCATGTGACCTGTGGATTTCCTTCGCATCAAGAAAATGATTGTTGTGATTAAGCGATCAAAACCTGAGTAAAATCTGTTTGAAGCCGCAGTCATAAAAATTTGAAAAGACCACCATGCGCTAAAGAGAAAGGAAACATGATTGGGCTATTATGACGATTGTCTACACGTTATTTATCTGCTTTATATGCGTTCCAGTCTTCTTGTTTATCCAGTTTATATGCGATAATTGATGATCTTTTGCAGGGCCTGAAGTTGTAGCTAATGGAAAGCATCAAGAATCGGCCTGCATACATAGACATCATAGTGCCTGCCATAGAATATAGTGGAGCCAAATATGAATTGGTTATCCAATGGGTGGATTGCACATTCGTACTAATTTCATTTAATTTTTAATGCACATTAGTTTCATTGAAAAATTATGCGTAATGATTTAATTCCATTTGATTTCAATGAAATATTCACATAGTGATCTGCTTTAGTATGAAAACAATCAACTTGATCTAGTAGATGTGTAGTATGGGAGGGATGTGTCTTTCACCCTCCTCCATTGGATAAGAAAGTCAAGGAGTTTTTTTCAGCAAACTGGTCACTTCTCTCCAGTCAATGAGGAGTGAAGAGTTGAGTTTTATTTCTTCAATTCAGGACGTTCCTTCCAGCGAACACTTCCTTGTGTTTATCATCTAATGGGTGGATTGTGCACTTTTTGGTTGAAGATTTTATTCCATTTTTTTGTCATGGTAAAAAGAGAAAAACAATAAAAATATATACATATATAAAAAAACAAATAATTAAAACTTAAAAACAAAAACAAATAACATACAAATCTCACAAATGGACATTTCAATAATCCCTAAAAACTATATCAAAACAATGTTTTAGATTCACAATGTTTTAGATTCATGATATTTATTTTCTTGAGTCACTTCAAAATAGAAAGCAATGAAGAATCTAGCACGCAAAAGCAAAAGGTAAAGATAGATTCCATTTTATTTGGTTTCTAGCATTAGTTCTAAATTCTGCACTTTATGTTTTTCAAAGTGCCAAGGTACCTAAGTACATGACTAGAATTGTACCATCAGATTAAGTAGCAGGTGAAGACTATACAGTTTTTCATGACCCCATCAGCAGTTGCAGTAGTATTTTTCCATCCATATGAGAGTACCATAGTTCCACTTTTAGACTTGAAATTTTGATTCATACAACCAATCAGAAGTTCAGATTCCTTCACTTCACATTCCATGATCCAGTTGCAATGACAACAACAGTCACATTTTTTCTAATCCAATAGCAACTACATCCCTATTGCATAGTTCATCTGCTTTTTGGGTAAGTGGAGGCATGTTGTTTTCTCCTCTTTAATCATGCAATTCCTTACATGCTAGAATGAATGAATTTGGAAAATTCCCTCACCATGTTCCATTGTCTTTCACCTTTTCGTATGCATAACACATCTTCAGTTGGGAGGGTGGGGATATCCATTACCATTTGATTCCATTTTCACATTCATCACATCATATATTGTTGACCAACATGTCTCCTTTGAACTACACTTTGTTGCTCTTTTATTCCAGCTATTGATCTATCTTGGTATGATTCATTACATGAAGAAAAGGATTTCTTATGCACATTGATGGCTTATCATTTCCAATGCATGTGTGCTTAAAATATTATTGCAGTGAGAAAACAAGTAAACGAAATAAATGTTGTTAACACAAAAACCAACATTTGTTATATTAATGGTTGTCACACAAGAACCAACCATTAGAAACATCAGTTGTTACTCATGTATTTCACATCATGGAATGATTTCATTAAGAAGCCAAAATTCCTAAGGAATAACTATGCAAGGTTGCATGAGAACATGCAACAAGATCAGTTGCGGGGGGATTTTTGTCCTATTTATTGTTAATAAATATAATCATGCAAAGAAAAATTGAGAAAAACGTTTTTTATGCTCAGTTGCATGATGACATGCAACAAGTTCACTTGGCGGGAAATGTTGGGTCTCAGAAATGTCACATTTTCATCTTATTTTCCTTTAACTATTCCTCTCATTCATCAATATTCCATTATTCAATTTACCTTTCATTATACCATTTTCATAAATACATTTGGGTTTCACCTTACTATTTTCCACTTTATTCATTTTAGTATTAAAAGAGAATTTATGATTAAATATTAGAAAATCAACATGTTTTCATATATATCTCAAAACTATGTGAGCTTTGTAATGTGTAAGAGTATGTGAAGGATTAATTAAAAAAGACTTCTCGAATATTTCCTCCCTCCATCATTTCAAGATTTGAGAAGATAATTATTCAAGTTTATTTCAAGGAGAACATCATGAGGAATGGATAGCATATATTATCCAAGATTCATGAGAGATATCTGTGAGGATTTTAAGGGATCACATTTTGTAATAATGGGAAATTGGTTGAGAGAAAAGTGGATCTGTAATTATGAGATGCTTATCCTTTTTTCAAAGCTCTCATGTATAAAAGAGAGTTCTCTCTCTTCACAAGGTAGTAGTCATTAGGATGATAAAGTAATTAGTCATCATGGGATTAAAAAGAGATTAGATTTAGATTGGAAAATGATTAGAAATCAATGATAGGAGTTAGTCATTTGGTTCATAGTCGTTTATTTGATTAGTTTCATTCATTATTTTGTCATTTGATCATTGTGATGTAATTGAGATTTCTTTATTGTTAGTGTGAGCTCACACATGTTATCTTGTTTCTCTTCACATGTTTTCCTTTGATGCAATTTTCCATTTCCAAGTTAATTTCATTTACGCAATTTCATTTTAGTCATGTGTTTCAGCTTCCCGCATTAGATTAACAATTCAATTCCAGGTGTAGCTTCAACATTAGATTAGGTTAAATTAGCTTCAATCCTGTACATATTGTGCATGTGCTTCGTAAGTTTACGAACCCCTCAGGTTGACAATTAAATGATTGGGAACTTATTAAACAACAATATTTACCCCCAATAGAAGACAAAGAGGGGAGGTAGAGAGTGAGTGTATTAGAGTGTGGGAGGGAGAGAGAGGAAGACGTATAGGTGGGGTAGAAAGTGTCTGTGGGAGGGAGAGAGAGCAAGGCATAGTAAGGAAATAGAGAGTGTGTGTGAGAGTGTGAGAGGGAGAGAGAGGAAAATAGAGAGGGGTATAGAGAGAGAGGTAAATGTAGGAGAGAGGGGTAGATGTATGAGAGATAGATGATGGATAGTGGCATGGTGGGGGGGAGAGATTTTGTGAGAGTGTAAGAGGGGGAGATAGCAAGACAAAGAGGATGGGTAGAGGCAGAGAGGGAGGAGGGGGGGATAGAGAAAGACAAAGAGGAAGGTAGAGACAAAGTGTGAGAGGGATGAAAGGGAGAAAGATAGGGGGGTAGAGAGAGGGATAGTGATAGGAAGGGAAGAAAAGAGGGAGACATAGAAGGGGGTAGAGAGAGAATGAGAGGAAGGGGGGATACAAAGGGAGATGGAGAGGGGGAATAGTGAGAGAAAGAGGGGCAGAGAGAGTAAGACTGAGATTAACAACAAGGAGAGAGAGAAAGGGTGGAATAGAGGTGGAAGAGAGAGGGGAGTGAGGGAAAAAGGGGCAAAGTGAGTGTGTGTGTGTGTGTGAGAGAGAGAGAGAGACGAAGAGAGAGAGAGAGGTAGAGGGAGGGAGGAAGAAGGGGGGAGATAGAGAGGGAGTGGGTATGAGAGTCTGATGCATGTCAGAGTAAGGTCTAGCTCTAAGTCTTTCCATGCCTTGTGATGTTGAAATATTGCCATGTATAAGAGTGTGAGGGAGAGAGAGGGAGACATATAGTGGGGTAGAGAGGTAGAGCAAGAGTGAGATAGAGAGGGGGTGGGTAGATGTAGGAGATGGAGGACAAAGATAGACAAGGAAGGAAATGATTTTTTTAAGAGTGTGCACGTGTTCCCAGATCACGTGTGCGCTTCTAGAGTGCATGCCCATTTGTTTGAATTCAATTTTTTTGGGTGGGATTGACAAGGTGTATGCTAACTTGGCTAGATTAGATTTAGGATCGAGATGAAAAACCTAGTGGTTCGGTCTGCAAATTCATAAAAAGCCTCAAATTTTGTGAATACCCCTCTATATATATGTCTTTAACGTTATTTTTCTATAGGATAAACAATTCAGTTGTTGACAAAATTATAGAGATAGATCGAGTCGGCTATGCATATTTCAATATATGATTTTTTTTTTGGATTATTATTGTTTACTATTTTTAATCTATTTTTTTCTTCACATGTATCAAAATCCTAGATTACATACCTCTCTTATTTCTACTATGACATTTTCTCAACTTAACAATTTCTCAAATGAGTTATATGTGGCACTAGAGGAGACTGATACCCATGATATAAAAAAATGAAATTGTTTTGATCATGTTAAGGCCCTTTTAGCCTGCACAAACAAAAGACGTCGTAATTTCAAGCATATGTTGACTTCAATAATTTAAAACAAATATAAAATTAATATTAAAAATTTCCAAAAAATACACGGCACAACAAAAATGAGTTTTCTACAAGTATACAAGTTTTTGGAATAAAATTTCATCATTAATACACTCAACCACCTTCATGAACGAAAACATATACCTTATATTTTGTTGGAAAAATAAGATACATTGTTATAAAAAATCAAACTTGACCTAGTTATTCACAATGTCTATGAATAAAAGTTGTATATTCAGAAAGCTACAAAATATGCATAAGTGACATTCCCTATATGGCTACCACAAAAGTTGATGGATTCTTAGTTTTCCTTCCAGGCTTCTTCCGACATAATTCTTTAATTGTTTTTGCATAAATAGGAATATCTTGTAAATCCTGTAGGAGTGGCATTTTAACACATAGATTTTTTAGTTCCCTGACAATATCAAATTTGGGATATACAGTTGGTTTTTTTATCATTAGCCTTTTGGGAAATATGGGGAGGATAAATTACGTCTTTATCAGGATTTTTTTGCTCGACTGTATTTTCCCCCTGTTTTGTTTCTTGTATTATGACCACAGTTGATGGTTTCATTGTTGGTTTTCTATCACTCTCATTATCTTGATCTTGATGAATGTCATTCTCCTCAGGTGAAATTATATGCCTTGATCTCAACCAAAGTTCGTTTCACCCTACAGAGTTTGTTCCACCTTCTAAATTCTCAACAATTTGCATGAGCTGGACTGGTCTGGTATTAGGAATTGGGTTGGGTTGAGCTGGTAATTGAGGGCACATTTGAGGTTGGGGATTTTGGGGAAACTGAAGTGGAGCCTATAATGTGGGATGAGATTGAGGAACCATTCCAATAGTTTGAATGGTCAGTCCCATGGGGCACTTCTAGTTTTGAGTCCAATTGGGGGCTTGGGCAGGTGTGTTAGTCCACTATGAAGGATAGGGGCTATTATTTGAATTCTTCCAAAACAGGGTAGAGAATTGCAGTTTAGGCCAAGTAGGATTAGTAACTGGTTGATTTGGCTAGGGTGCAGTAGGATATTGTTGGGAATGTTAGGTCAGGTTAAAAAATGGTTGTCCATGCCATGTGTTTCCAGAATTATGATGTTGATTATATTGTCCAAGAAAGAAGGAAGAAGGATCTTGTACCGTACCTAGGGGATGAGCTTTCCATTCGTGACGATGAGCCATCAGATATATCTGTTCTATTTCTTCTTCTACTTCTCTAAAGGAAACCTTTAGTCCTAGAAGTGATGGACATTGCTATTTCGCATGGTCTTTGGCACAGATAGCCCAGGTTTGAACCATGTCCAAGGGACATTCACTTGGACTGTGTTTCTTTCTCCATCATGGACAAAATACATCCAACGACTATTCTGCTTTCGCTTGTCTATGTTTGACCTGCAGAACATCCAATTGTGTAGTTAGAGTACCCAAAATGTCAGTTTTAAAAATTTCTAAGAGATTACCAATTTCTACTCGGGTGACACTCCCGTTAGTAATGTTGCTACTTCTGGTGATGGGGCCTTGTATTCCTGATCTAGTTCGTGTACTACTATGCAAACACCTGATACACAATTGGACAATTTCATCATAAGTTTCTTGATAAATATATCGTTTTCCCATCAAACTTAATGTCTCTACCCATTCATCCTTCATACTTTTTATTAGAGTGGCTTTCAGTACCTCACCTGGTAGTGCACCATAAGGTGATCTCTATAGGTTATATTGAAACCTTTCAACATATTCTTCTAGTGTTTCACTTTATTTTGCAATCATTTTAAAGAATTGATCCTTTAAATCCCTGGTTCTACAATAGTCTTGATATTTCATAAGGAAGGCTTGTTTCTTTTCATCCTATGAATTCACATCCCCCCCCCCCACTAGTCCCATAAACCATTGTAAATCTACTCCTTTCAAAGTGGAACTAAATAGATTTAGTTTCTAGGGTTCAGAGGTATAGTCATATCCTCTACACAGGACATCAAACTCGAATAAGAACATGTCAGGGTCCTCTGATATCAATCCATTGAAGGTTGGAAGATTATGTAGTGGAATGGATTTCATTGGGGCATTAGGAACCAGATCAACTATAGGATATTACAAAGTGGAATTCTAGGGTCGTGGCTAATTTTTTTGTGCCATTTGGTCGAAAATGTGCCAATAACCTTCAGGGATTTCTCGGTTTGGGTGTTATACTCGGGGTGGTTTATTACTTAGTCCCTTAGGAGATTTCGTCACACTACCTATGTCTAGGATTTCAGGTTTTCCTTCTCCTGCCAGAATCACAGGAGATCCAGGTTCAGGTGCTTGTAGGTTTTCCCTTCTCAAATTACAAGAATTTCCCTCACCTAAAGGATTCAAAAGTGGAGTGTGTATTTTGAAAGCTCTATTCAGTTCCTTTAGTTATGTTATGAACCTCAACGTGAGCTGCAGTTGGTGAATTTTTTGCTTGAGGGACTCGGGTAGAACCTTTCCAAGGTCCAACCGAGGCTTGAGATTCAATTTTTCGGATAATTTTGTCTACAAAAGTGCTCCTTATAGGGGGCACTGGGCCCTAGTATTTTGTAGGTTTTTGTAAAGGTTTATTTTTTTCAAGTTCTTTCTTCTTAGTCATACACACCGACACAAATTCTATGCACCTATGTAGCCTCTATGCATCAGCTGAAGGTAGGTATTGGTACAAGAATTTTACTTGTTTCCTCCCTAGGTTCTTACCTTCTATCTTCAATACCTCATCCTTTCAGAGATGCTACCTATACTATCTTTGATATGCTCCCTGGCAACAATGCCAAAATGTTGGGCTCTAAAGATGTCCTAAAAATAGCCTTAGTTCGACATTAATTTTATCAACCGAGGATTCGTCTTTTCTCTCAAGATTGTTAGCAAAGTCTATGGAGATAGTTGTAGAGGTTTAAATCATGTAGATATTTCAGTTACAACAAATCTAAGTCTATCTAAATTACTACAATAATCAATTTCTTCACACATTAACTACAAACTTCTGAAACTAATAACTCAATCAATAGAAATATATTCTGAGCAATAACACACCATGAATCAAAACATCAATCAATTATTGAATTCATTCATCTATCTAAGAAAAAACAATTTAATCTACAAAAACACTTTAATGAATCAATCTCTCAATGATTAATTAATCTATTGGAAAAGAACAACGATCTATTGAATATTTTAGAAGGAATAGAAAATGTGAATTAAACAAAAGGAAAAACAAATGCGAATTTAAAGAAAGGAACAAAAAATGTGAATTTAAATGAAAGGAATTCACAAGCGATAAATTGATAGCAAATGGGAATGGAACAACAATCGATAATCTCTAAATAGAACATCTACTCTCTGTGAATGGAACAACACAACCAATTCATAAAAGAATCAACACATTGCCGAGTCTATTCTAATTGTTGAAGGAAACATCAAATCACAGATTTATAACATAAACGATAATATTAAAGATAATATAGTAGCTCTTGTCGACTGGGACCACTGTCTTTAGAATATAATGTTAAGAAAAATCAGTACATGGAAATGATCAAAACGCTTGAAGCTTCCATTAATTCTATAATTGATAAGTCATTTACAATGGGATTGTTGTACAGAGTGTCAACAATTAAGAGATCTGAATTTTGGTATCCCTCTCTATCATTCACTCTTCTTTATATATTACAATGATATAAGTAACTTAATTTATCTTGAGGATCGAGAGACCCTCAAGATTGATTTTACTATTTATGAAGATTTCAAGATAAAAATTCAACCTTCCTTTGAACCGTTTTATGCATGATTTCTTCGATCTTCAATGGCATGTGTATCTTCATGATATTTTTAATTATCTTTAGTTAACAACAATTGTTCATTTCTGCATAAAATAAAAAATATTCAAACCAAAGTTCAGAAAATATCTAATATCATTTAATATTGTTTCCTAAAAGATTTTTTAACATTTTATTTCCTAATTACTCCAAACTAATAGAAACGTCAACAAAGAATATATCATAAACTAGAGTAACAAGGAGAATATTTATACCTTTTTCTCACCCCAAAAGAGGTAGAAAAAGGATGGAGGTAGAAAGTGAGTGTGTTAAAGTGTGGGAGGGAGAGAGAGGAAGATATAGAGGGGGGATAGAAAATGTGTGTGTGAGAATGTGGGAGGGAGATAGAGGAAGACATAGAGGGGGGATAGAAAGTTTATGTCCGAGAGTGTGGGAGGGAGAGAGAGGAAGACAAAGAGGGGAGGTAGAGAGTGAGTTTGTTAGAGTGTCAGAGAGAGAGAGAGAGAGGAAGACATATAGGCGATGCAGAAAGTGTGTGTGGGAGGGAGAGAGAGAAAGGCATAGTAAGGAATTAGAGAGAGCATGTGAGAGTGTGAGAGGGAGAGAGAGTAAAATATAGAGGTGGGTAGAGAGAGAGGTAAATGTAGGAGAGAGGGGTAGATGTACGAGAGATAGACGATAGATAGTGG
>CBVK0100393617.1:0-11531 GCA_900067695.1 Picea abies | reverse complement strand
TCCAGAATTTGGCTTTATTCTCTCTGTTCCTCTGTGTTGCCTGAGTAGTTATTTGTTGGTTGGTCATGGCAGCAAGGTTTGTTGGATCTGGTTCCACATATCCAAGATCCACTAGATCCCAGACCTCTTGTGCTTGCAAGAAGGATCTCATTCGAAGAGACCAAAACTCATAATTATTTCCAAGAAGAATCGATCCTTGAGTTGGTCCTAAATTGCTAGACGAGGCCATCTTTTAAAAAAATTAACAAATAAAAAAAAAAAATTGTTAGAAAATTTTGTGTTTACCTATTTCCTGCGCGTAAAACTAGGTCTTCGAAGTTCTTTCAGTGACTTCAGACTGAAAAACATGGGGAAGACCACTTCTTTAGCTTCGATTTGGCTGGACTTGACTTATCCGAGCGCAAGATCTGTTGACTCAGAGCTTTGAGCTCTATTCTTTATAAACTGTAGCAACTGTAGCAACTGTAATGGCAGAATCGGTCCAAATGCAAACTCAGCCTCACGCGAATAAGCACTGAGCACGAGCTCCTTCTCCATGTGACCACTGGCTTAGCCCACAAAGAGCACGTCACGTTTCACGACCTCAGGAGTATTGGCGTGTGAGCCACTCCTAACTCTCCAACTCCCGAACTCCGAAAGGGGCTTAACGAGCCCTCAACTCCTCTCGTATCCTTCCTCCACATGACCACGACACTATGACCATGGTCCACTTTTCGGGATTTCGTGGTTCATGAAGTTGCGATGCAACTCCAACCTTTCCTCCTTGGAATCCTGAAATCTAAAACTTTGATCTATCCTTTGTTGTGGATCAACGGTCCAAATCCTCCTATGATTTGACGGTTCAGATCCTTTCGGTATTTCATGACCTTTGAACTCTTGTTACGATTTTCTCCAAACCCCAAACTCTGAAATGCCGAAATTTTGGAGCCTCCCAAATCAACGGTTCACTCTCCTATGGATCTAACGGTCCAAATTTCGTCGGGATTTCGCATTTCGTGAAGTCGAACGACTTGCACCTCCATTCTTTGAATCCTCGAAATGTCGATGGCACTAGATCAACAGTCTAGGCCTCTCTTTGATCGACGACTGCGATCGAGTCAGGGTTTCTCACTTCACGACCTCGGAGGATGATGCACCTCTGTCCTCCCGATTCCCGATTTCTCGATCGTGTCAGATTGACAACTCACGATCTTTCTTGATCCAATGGCTCAGATCGAGTCATGATTTCACGATTCACGAATTCTCACCGCAGTGTGCTCTGACCTTTACTCCCTGCGAGTCAACAAAATGCCGAGATCTTGCCATGTGTCCTCCTTGATGGACGGTCCCAAAGATTTTGGGATTTCGTGACTTCGCAAGTCGGCTTTTCTCCTATGCGCTCCAAAGGACTAAGCCTCATGCACTTTCTCACGGATCCTACGACTATCGGTCCTCTGTGCCAAATCTGACCGCTGAAAATCTTTTGCTTTTTCTGCGCGCTCCTCATCCTTTTTGAATTCGATCGAGGGCTCAGATCTGTTCACAGGGACGATCTTATAGCTGTGTCTTCTTGTCCTTTGTTGCTTTAGCTTGTCCTTCGCTGCTCTCGCAGAATCTTCTCCGGAAGAAAGAATTTCACGAATTCTTTAAAGAACTCATGTATCTTTAATTGTTTCTGCTCTCTACAAATCTGCGTCATGAATCTTTCACGACTATTTAAATGCTCATGATTATTTCAAGCGTATTGCACTATGATTCCTCACGTTTTCTTTCTGCAGTTATCTTTAAAGCGTATTTCGGACTGCGCGTTGTTCTCCAAGCTCTGTGAAGAATCTCACATCCTGTGATCTCGTTGACAGTTTAAGTTCTTCACTACTTAGGATCGTGCTGCTCTCCAGTCTGTGTGAAGAGGCTTATGTCTGAAGCTCTGATACTATGATAAAATGAGAAGCAAAGAATACAAAGAAAGAGTAGAGCAGAAAATAGTATCCAGTATATTGAGTATATGAGGAAAATAGTACATTGAGAAAAGGGAAAAGAGATGAGCTAAATAGGCCCAAGAAAATCAAGAACATCAAGAAACAATAATACAACTGGCCAAGACAACTGACAGTGTATAGTCAGACTGTTGAGGTTACATTATATTTAACATTTTGTCTAGAGTTACAGATTTATCAAATATAATTGATGGCATCAAATGTTATTGGCTTTCTCTGTGAGAATAACATATTAGTGATTGGATCGACCTGTTTCCTTGGAAAATTTATTAATGTATTTGAGACAATATTGTTATTCTTATGTGATATATACATGTTTTGAACATAATGAAGCTAATTGTTGTCCAGTTGGTGCATTTTTCATCGAGAAAATATTACAGGATTAGCCGCGTTTTTGTTTTGGTAAGGGCAGATGATGTCGAGTCAGCCAAAATCTGATTTAAAAGTGAGGTGAGAAATATTAGTATTGTTCCTACTCATACATTGGTTAATCCTCCACCTACAAATGAAGTCATTTCTTCATTATGAATGACAAGCTATAGGAGTGGAGTTGTTAGAAAATTTGAGGGAGTAACATGGAGGGTTTTATATGTTGAAAGTTTTGATATCTAAGATATTAATTAATTTTGTTTCAATTTTTTCTAAAGATTTTAACTAATTTTTCATTAACATGGATTTTCTCAACTAACCATGGGATGATCCTTTATTAAGTATAATTTCATTTTTTGTTTTAAAAAATATATGTTGTTGGTAGTACAGTTGTCGTTACAGCAAAACCTGCATGTGATTGGTAAACTCAACACCGCCAGATTTCAAGGATCCACGAGAGGAGATTAGTCCCTTGTCACGATACACCGGGGAGCACTAACTACTTGCAATTTCGTGCAACAATCTCCCCCTCAGCGTGAGCTGAGTGTGTATCGAACTCATGACCTCTAGCTTTGATACCATTTGTTGGTAGTACGGCTGTCGTTACACCAAAACCCGCAGGTGATTGGTAAACTCACCACCGCTAGATTTCAAGGATCCATGAGAGGTGATTAGTCCCTTGTCACGATACACGTAGGGAGCGCTGACTACTTGTAATTCATGCAACAATATCCCCCTTAGAGCGAGCCGATTATGTATCAAACTTGTGACCTTTAGCTCTAATACCATTTGTTGGTAGTACGACTGTCATTACACCAAAACCCGCAGGTGATTGGTAAACTCACCACCACCAGATTTCAAGGATCCATGAGAGGTGATTAGTCCCTTGTCACGATACACGCAGGGAGCGATGACTACTTGCAATTTCATGAAACACCATCCTTTCTAAACATCAATTTGTCTTTTCCACTCCCCAAGCCCTCCCTCCTTCCCATGGTGTTCATGATCATTCCATTCCCCTTGTACCATACATCGGGGATCACTGACTACTTGCAATTTCGTGCAACATCTGTTGCATGATCTAATGCACAAAAATGAGAGTCTCACAAGTCCATTATCTTGGGTAGCTAGTATGGACAAGCGTACCAGGTCGTTGTGGCTTTGCAATACTTCATGAAGACGCAAAGCTTCCTATTTTACATAGTGATGTTAAGTTTGTAAATGTTTTGCTTGTGGATGATAACTAATTTTTCACTATCAATCTTAGGCCCCAAAAAAACACCAATTTAAAATCACTTTGGTTAAGGGAGGTTATGGTTACATGGATTTGCAACACTTGAAAACAAGCAGATATTTGGCCAAGAGTGACTTATATAGATTTGGTGTACTGCTATTGGAACTTATTACAACTTTGAAATGTGATGAGATGCATGTAGCATAATGGACTCAAACATATCATATTGAAGTGGACTATGTTCATTTCTAATTTTAATTAGCCTATAAATCAAACAAGAAAATCAACCACTCACAATCATAACATTGGACGAAGATTTGGTTCTTGTCACATTTTGGATCACACTTTAAGATTGGATCACACTTTAAGATTATTTAAAGTGTTTAAATCATCTAATTAAACTCCAACATTAAAATCTGCTATCCATATACATTGATAGAAATAATTAAATTATAATTATAAAAATGAAAACAAAACATTTCTTATGGACATTATTTCTTTCCCACTATTCTATATCAGCTACACTGTTGAATAGTAAACAATGACTTACAATATGCATGCAACCCTGCTTCGTGCATTTGTTATTAGACCCTATTCTATATAAGTTACACTGTTGAATAATAAACAATGACTTCCAATATGCATGCAACCCTGCTTGTGCATTTGTTATTAAGTATACAACACAATTCGATGATTATACAATGCAATTCGACGGAGACTATGCTACTTAGTAGCCTTGCTTTCCTACAAACATATAGCTTCTTGATGTTTTCTCAATTTGAACAATTAAGAATGATAATCAAATCTTAGAAGTGGATGATTTTAACTCTAGATCGAAGTTCAATCATGATTAAATTCATTTGATCAAGGATCCTAAGAGCTTGTTAATGTAGCTTGGAAAGAGTTACTGAAGGTAGCTGACGTGGTTGAGTGAAATAGGTTGTTTTTTTTCTTCTGAAATTCAATCATGAATTGGAGAATATTTAAGGTTGTAATATTAATCCAATGGTTATCTAAAAACAAAAATAGCTTTGATTATAAATATAAAATTGATTTGATATTTATAATTGATGTAGAAATTGTTTAAACATTCTAGTTTTAGCTCTTTTTTTTCGCAGATGACATAAATATGGACAAAATCACAATTTTTTGTTGTTTAAATTGTATTTTTCAATGCATAAATGGATTCAACGTTCTAAAAAACCAAATCTGCTGATCCAACAAATTTTTGTCGGATTTCGAGCAAAATTGAACAAAAAAATCCAAAAAAAGCCAAAACTTAAGACAGAATACGGCTTAGATAACTACTATTGAACTAGAAATATTATTAGAAATGATTACAGTGAAATGAGAAATGGATGCACTATTAGAAATGATTACAGTGAAATGAGAAATGGATGCACAAGATAGATGTTTTCTTTGTGGCGACTTCAATTTCTAGAACAGGAAGAAAACATGGTTTCTCAGTGTGGCAATCATTGTAGTTTCGGGGATTGCAATCTGGGAAGGTGGGCTGGAAATAAGAAACTTACTGCTCATATCCCATTCTTTAATTTTGTATCTAAAATGAAGATCGGGCAATTTACCCTCTGCGCTGCATAACCATATAAGAATCATTTCAATCTCTTGTTTCGACAAAAGTAACGTTGGTATTATCCAGAGTGTAGTGTAGTGTAGCTATTAACATTGGAGGTAAAAATGAAAATAATGTGGTCGTTGCAGGGGATCGAACCCGTGTCACCCGATATCGTTAAACACATCACATGCATCCATTACACATACAATTGAGAAGATAACCATGGCATATTTATTATGGCATGAGAACCCAAATCACAACAATACAAATATCATTAATGGTTGTCACAACAACTACTAAACCCTCCTGAACACAATATATCTATTGGCTGCAAGCAACTACAATATCTACTAACATAAAACAAATCAAGAAACCTGGTGATGATGCCAAAATATCCTCAAGTTGTATACTACTCTGACTGTTAGACCTCACCAATGTTATTTAAATCTTCTCTTGAATACTCATTGCAACAATACGACCGTATGTACCCAACTCATGTATGCAATCTTAAATTTCCAAGGGCCTCGGGGGACAAGGATGGGAAACTCACGGGGGCCTCATGGGAAACCCTGTGCGCAACCCATGGGGGTGACTCCTTTCACGGTTTCTATGAAACCCTCCTGATCCCTATAGACTTCTACGCTCAACCTCCTCTAGAAAATGTCGCAAATCCCTTGTGTGATCTGATAAACCTCCAAAGCTTCCTTCAGGATGAAGCCAAACTCCACAATGAACTCAAGTGAGAACAACAGATGGATCCTCCTCTTTGCCTAAACTCCAATGAAAATCGTGGATGGATTCCCCTCTTGTCTAGCTATGGTGGATATTGCACCACTGAAACCAAACCAATAGTGGAATGGTTTTGCTAAACCCTAACGAAACAATTTCTCTAAGAGCACTTCCAAAATGAGAGATCAAATCATAATGGAAAAGTGGGGCTCTACCCCTCCTTTTATCCTTTTTCCATGCCTTCTAGATCTTTCCCCTTTTTTAACCGAATCAAATTTAACTTCTAGAACTTTCCCCTTTTTGACTAAATCAAATATAACCCTTATTTTCCCTCCACTTTTGACTTTAATATTAAAAGTCACTTTAGTAATGGTTAAGTAACTTATTAATATAAAGTTACTTTATTTCCTTAATGTCACTTTAAATACATAACATCTCCTAACTAAGTGACATCAAATAACCCATTTTTACCCCCTTTTTCTTCACTGACAAGCCACGAGAGTCATTTCCACTATCGAACAAGGGAATCCAAAAATGGGGAAATGAAATATCCTCCCTTCCCAAATATTGCTTGTCCTGAAGCAATGCCATCACGACCTAACGCTCCATCGACTGATCCCGACTGAAACTGAAAATGATACCAGGATCCCAAACCACCTTGTAAGATGTGAAGCATCCTTGAAAATGATACCAGGATCCCAAACCACCTTGTAAGATGTGAAGCATCCTTCACTCAAGATGTGGTATGATAATGTACTGACATTAGAGGTCTCCTGAAAACCACCCACAAGTAAGGCCACTCAATGTTGCAACAACTTGATCAACCCATCAAGGAACTTCTCTGCTAGGGAGCCAATGTCATGAAGGAAAAAAATGGCTTTCACCTTTGTTTCAATTGCCTCATTGTCCCCTATTGAAATCCATGGGTCCCAAGCTATCCTCAGAAAGGTACCGCCGTGTTGATACTGTGCCACTTTGATCATAGTCATCAAAGGATCACATCCACTATGTCTCAAAGGATCTCATCCACTACCAATGATCATGCCCATCCAATGTATCCCAACTCTAAGATCATATATCGTAGAGAAGTCTATGTGGTCACCAAATGATAGGGCATTCACTACACATGGTCTCCAAGTATCAAAGGGAAAATCCCCAATACTCTAGTACCCCCTATCTACTGCAATCATCCAAGTATCGTTTGGACAATATCTTAACATATCGTCCACAAATTCCCTCCATGTGAACACATGAACCCCGTAGATGGTAAGTTCACCAAGGTCCCAAACTAACTTGTATGACAGAAGCACCCTATACTCATAGAATTTGTCTGTAAGGTGCTATTGTAAGGATCCACCTCACTACTCCTGATATGATAGACAATCATAAACTGTATAAACTCAGTCAACTCCTCGGAAGACCACTCCTCCAAGAAACCTCTCCTAAGCCTTCCAAATTTAAATTCTGGAAGGTCAAAACTTGTGCTCTCCTCTCTAATAGTAGTTGAACTGTTAAACAATGTAATATTAGGGTCCCAAACTAATCCCAGGAAGGTACCACCATGCGAACGTTGCACCACTCTGATCATTATTGTCAAACTAATGCACCCAGTTTGGATCCTCCTCTACTGGAACCCCAACCTAAACANGAGTTTGGATCCTCCTCTACTGGAACCCCAACCTAAACTCCCTTAAGGGATTAAAGCCACTATCCTAAATCCACCCCTGTGAAGGTGTCTCAATAAAGTATAAGTCTGCAAATATATGGCCGATCTCGAGCCCATCCTACCATATAGAGTAAATCTTGGCCTCCCCTCTAGTGATGTCCCAAAAACAACGTTGACCACTAACTATCATGGGTATGTCAATCATCATCATTTGAATCAATCTATCACTCAGATGAATTTCTCAATCCCACCACCAAACTGGAAGTCCACTACTCCTAATATCTGCTAGCTACTACAGTACCATACTTGTAAACATCATAGTCAAAGTGCCCCATGTCCCTGGTATGCCATCATTTGGTGGAAACCAAGTACTCGGGATCAACTTTGTGCCTGTTAATATGTTCTGACCTAGCCAAAATGCACTAGAAAATATACTATCTTGATCCCTGTCAATGTACTCAAGTGATCTATGGAGTCTAAACACCTCCCTGGAAAGTAGCCCGGTCACTTGCAGTGCCTCATACTCATACAATTGCCCAGAATGAACTGCCAAAGTCGAATCACGCATAACTCTCATTCTCCTCTCCCTAGGCATGGGATTAGGAACTACATGTGTGCGACCTCCGTAGTGGATAATGCCATCCACCACTTTGTCAATTGACATCTCTAAGAACTGATCCAATACAATCTAGATCTCCTCATGTGCTCCAATCACATAACCCAAATGAAAGAACTCTAACATGGCTATAATCCTACCTACCTCACTCATGCCCAGAATGAACTGCCAAAGTCGAATCATGCATAACTCTCATTCTCCTCTCCCTAGGCATGGGATTAGGAACTACATGTGTGCGACCTCTGTAGTGGATAATGCCATCCACCACTTTGTCAATTGACATCTCTGAGAACTGATCCAATACAATCTAGATCTCCTCATGTGCTCCAATCACATAACCCAAACGAAAGAACTCTAACATGGCTATAATCCTACCTACCTCACTCATCTGACTCAGGTAAACCCTCCATGTCCTGCCAAATATATTGTTGGCATCATAAAATAACACTAGATACCACTACCACTTCCTGAAAGATTGGAAAGTGTCAGGTGCACTGGTCAACCCTAATGGTACGACCAAGGACTCAAGGTAACATCTGAGAGTGATCCTATGGGTGTCCTGCTCTTTGTCCTTGCTCTGGTGATATCCCAATAAAAGATCAACCTCCAAGGAATATTCTTCTCCATGAAGCTTGTCCATCCACTCATCGATCCTAGGTGAACCAAACTCAATGATATGCCTAAAATCCCTGATTGGAGGTCTCCCTGGAGGAAATGTCCCAAAACCCCATTGTATACCACCATCCATTGTTGTATACCACTACACACCATTGTATCATCATGTACCACCCTATGTGCCATTGTATCAATCACTCTACTAATATCAACTATTCTTGGATCCCAGAGCGATGTATCCACATCTATTCTATGCTCAATCCCCTAATCAAGTGGTGCATATACTTCCTTACTAGCTGGTTCACAAGGAATTCTCTCAACTACCATATTTGTAGCTAAGCCTTGAGCCAAAATAAACGACTCATGATCCCTACAATGCAGAACATGCGCACGGTCAAAACCCTCTGTGTCAAAACTTTCCTCATACAACTATAATTTTAAATGCTCCTTGTGTGTAATCGTCACAAGAGGCTCCTGCCTCAGATCATGAGTGCCACTCACACTCTCATGTGTCATTGTTTTCAACAATGAAGAGAATTCCAAAATAAGTTGGTAATTGTTATCGCTCAAACTATAGGTTGGGAAAAGCCCGACCCAATCCATGAGATGACGATAACTGTGGGAGAGTCTACTCACTGTCACCTTAGATAAACCCTTCCCTTGCTTTAGTGAAGGAGAAATCCTACACAAGGGGGGAATCCAAGGTGACCCTAGGGGGAAATGAGATAAATCCTACACAAGGGGGGAATCCAAGGTGACCCTAGGGGGAAATGAGATGGAAAGTGGTGTTATGGAAGTGATACCCCTATAGGTCAAACTAATAAGTGAAAAGTGGCTTGGAAACAAGTCTTAGAGATGGTTAATGGTTTCCAAGTGCTTGAGTACTTGCGGAAGATGGTTGTACCTGCCCAAGACACAATAAGAGACAAGTATACAAGCTTAAAGATTGAATGGAAAAGCAAGTTAAGCTTGTTGTCCCAAACTACATCAGTAAACATGAGTATATATCAGAAAATAATAAAGCTAGTTACTACAGATTTAACCACTCAAAGCATAAAAAATTTATTGAGAGATGAAACAAAAAACATGTAGATTAATTCCCAATACTTTAGCACAAACTTTAGTGGTATTAGAGGGTTGTTAAAATGTGTTATTGCAGAGATATTATGACAGCCTTATGGCTGTATCAAAATATTTCTACAATAGAAAAATCCAACCACCAAAAAGTACAAGTAAACCACCTAAAAGATGCATAATGACTAGTAGATTATTATGGCAACTTTCTGACAAATTTTGACGGTTGAAAAGAGAGCAAAAGAAAAAGTTTGAGAGCAATTTTTTGCATCCCTAATGGATGTATTTTTAATGTTATAACAACAATGAGATATACTTGGCCAAAGAGGATGCCCTAGTGCCTCAAGAAAGCTAGTAGAGCATATAATTGATTCCACTTAAACAATTTGAAAATCTCGTAAAATCACATTACTCAATGCAAGCAATTTTATTTCTGTAATGAAAAAATCAGATTAGTGACTTTTAAAATATGGGTAATTGGAGTCTTGGATATAAGAGTTAGATGTACAATTTCCCTATGGGTGTAAACCCGTTTACTCCCTAGGACATGCAAATCAAACTTAGGTAAATCTAGGAGGGTGTACACACCCTTGTACTCCTCCTAGATACCTTCTCCCAAAATGAATTAACAACTAGCAATGAGATGAAGCTTGATGGAGGGTGTATGCACTTATACTCCTCCTAGGGTTTCAACCATTTACACTATGAAACAAGCAAGAATAAATAACAAAATGCATACTTTTCTTACCAATTCCAAGAGATATGCAATATAAAACCCGAGTTCACCAAGCAAATTCCACCACAAAGAAAGAGAATAGGCCTCCAAGAGGTGTGCACCAACTTAGCATCCACAATACACCAAGAGAAATCACCAAAAGACATTAGCAAGAGAGAGAGATATCCAAGTTTCCCAAAGAGGGCACAAATTTCAGCCAAGTATCTTCTCCAAAATGGGAGAACTATGCTAAAAATGAAATAAGAATGATCCTTATTTATACAAATCTCCTAAAAAGCATTTGTCCACTTAAGTTAGGGTAAACCACAAAACAAGGGAGACATTTCCCTTTATTTTTCCCCTTTACAATACTAAATTCAAATTTAACTTAAAAATTGCACATAAGAAACCCTAAAGATGACGTCAACCCTCTCTAGGGTGATGTTTTGGCACTTCTAACAAGTCGTTTGAGCTTGGAGGTGAAACGTTGGGCCTCCAAAGGCCTCCCTCTAATGTGTTAGGGTCTCCTCCACCAAGCCAAGACTTCTCTCCATACAAATGCCAAGTGTCAATCAAGTCAACACCACCACCACTAAAACCCTAGCCCTAGGGCGGCTTCAAGCCCTCCAAAGTGGCGTTTTGACCTTCACAGGAAAAATGTTGGGCTTGGTGAGATCTTCCATGGTGTCTTTCAAGCCTCCAAAAATTGTCATCATCGTTCGGTGTGCGGGCCATGGTATCCACCCTATGGGATTCATGCCCCAAGGAAGCCCAAGCTAGGCTTGTTCTTCAAAACTGTCCACCAAGAAAGGTCCTACAAAGACAATGGATACTCCCTCCAACGATCTCAATTCAAATGCATCATGATAATTAAATCAAATTGATAAAAGAGCCACCTCAACATGTGCATCAAAAACCACCTCATCAAATTAAAAGACCCTATGCAACTTGCCAAGTTTAG
>CBVK0100393611.1:0-14595 GCA_900067695.1 Picea abies | reverse complement strand
GCTCTTCCGATCTCACAAAACACAAACTAGAACCTGCTTCCAACTGTTCATAAATCATTTATTGCACATTGTTTTGTATTGTAGAAGATAAATTTGTATTCACTGAATGAGGAAAATTCACTTTGGATTTTACAGAAGAAAATATAATCCAATTGAACAAAGAGGCATGCATAGGATATCTACAATTTCCCATTTGTTTGGAACACACCAGAACCTACCTTCAACTATTCATAAAACATTTACTACATATTACAGTAAGATGCCTTGGCATATAACATTTTCTTTGTAGAATGATTTCAGAGATGTTCACTTAATGAAGAAACTTCATCCTGAGCTTCTACAGAAGAAATATAATCCAATTGAACAGAGTATCTGGCATTTCCAATTTTTTTGGAACACATATCAGAATTGGGTCCCCAACTGTTCATATATCTACATTTTCTTAGTCCCCTCCTCATAAGAAAATTTTCTCATTTGTTGATCAATAGAGAAAAGTTCTACATTCACCAAAGAAATGAGTCACAAAAACTCTATCATCCTCCAATCATTTTTTCTTTCTTTTTTGTGAAGTTGAAGAGAATGGTCATACTGAGTTAATTTGGCCAAGTGCAGCAAGAAAAAGCATGACATGACTAGAAGTTCTACATTCACTCAAAAAATGTGCTACCAAATAATACTCTATCATCCTACACGCATCTTTTCTTTCTTTTTGTAAAATTGAAGAGAATGGCCATAGTGAAAGTTAATTTTGCCAAGTATAAAAAAGAAAAAGCATGGCATGACTAGAAGTTCTACATTCACTAAAAAACGTGCCCAAAAAAATTCTCTCATCCTCCACTCGCATTTTCTTTCTTTTTTGTAAATTTAAAAAGAATGGTCATACTGAAAGTTAATTTGGCCAAGTACAGGGGAAAAAAGGCATGACGTAACTAGCCCACGAGAACATTCTACAGTAGGTTGCCTTTATTTATGGGTGAGTGATTTTTTCTTTCTGCTACACAGTTTGCATGCCATGTGCAACTCAACTGTAGTCTGTAAATCACTATCCATTTACATACTAGAGTTTTGTTCATCCAAAACCATAGGGCATCAAAGAGACAAATGACAAAAGTCTAAAAGTAACATTATTTTTTATGGCTATTGCAACACAACTGAAAAGATAAGAGATGCAGTTGCTAAAACTAGAAAAGGAAAAGAGACACTAGTTTTTAACAATCCAAAATGGCATCAACGCCTTTGAAGCTATCATTCACATGCATTTTTTTAGACTGAATCAGAATTGAAATTAATGGAAAGAGGAAATGCATTTTATACATCATATAATAGATCTAGAAAACTTTGAAATTGGGGACAATGTCTATCTAGACCTAGAAACTTTCAACATCTTTAATTCATGAAATTATGACTTCTTAGTTTTTAGCAAAAAAATATCGTATAATCAACAAAGACAAACACATTAAATAAAGGCAACCTAATGATAGTAGGAGTCCAATTTTCAGTACGATTTTTTGTCAGTAAATGATCAATGTAGCTTCTTCCACTCTGAATTGATGACATTGATAGCTAAGCTTCACAATTACCATTCTTATTATATTACAATTGTGTGTCCACATGCATGTTTTACATTGAATAAGATTTGAAATTAATGGAAAGAGGTAAGCATTAAATGTATATTTATTTTTCTCATAAAATGAGATTTGATACAAATAAAGGGCGAGGTAACTCTCTTGCACATTCACTCTCTTGCAATTAAAATCAAAGTTCTTTTGATGCAAAGGTATTTTTAGTTTGTTTAAGAATTTGTAGTGGAAGAATACTTGATATAAAAGGGTCTGGAATTATTCAAGGTCAGGCATGGAATTTGACAGTCAACCTTGCGCAATCAAACTAGTGTGTGAAACCATAGTTAAATAATTTACCCAATTTTTAGAAAAATATGGCAAGATCAACATGTTGAGGCTTAAATGTCATTACGAGAAAAATAAATATCAGATGCTTGTTGTTCCAATCCATTCATCATGTGCAACAGGTTGAGGCTTAAATGTCATTATGAGAAAAATAAATATCAAATAATACAACAATCAAATTATATAAAAATCCCATTCCATTGCTATTATGCAAAGGTTGACTGAGATTTATGCGTATTTTGAGCTAGAGTACAAAAAGCTAGTAAAATGACTAGTGATTTACAATACATTTGCACCACTGTGGGAAACCATACTTCAATATCAATCTCTGCCTATTTTTATAGGAAAATATTTATGAAAAGAACCGGTCAATTGAGCAACATGCCCCCTCCCACAAACTTAATATGCTCGTCTTCTAGAATAAACTAAAAACTTGGTAAATCAACGTGTCACTAACTTGCAGTATCCTTCCAAACCCCTTCCAAATGAGACAAGTCTCTGAATCTTATTACTTCTAGTTAACAACTTGACTCTACCACCTACAGGAAAATAATTGACTAGTTATCATGGTGAAACAGTATATCTATCACAAAACCTTGTTTAAGATAATATTTACTTTAAATCGTAAACAAGTTCTAAGAAAATGTAAAGAGAAAGAATTATTAAGCTCAGTAAATCATGCAAACCTTGATAGCAGAAAGTTGGTAAGTGGGCTCTGATGGCTTTCCTGAAGAAGCTCCTACATCTGTAATATAACAATGAAATCTTCATTAGAATCCTTATTGGCATATAAAATAATACAGACTTGAAACATAGATTACATCAATTGGGAGCACCATCAAATGTACTTGTAATGGTAGGAAAACTAGAATGACATTGCATCCTTCTACGTCCTTGGATTGAAGCCACAGTGGTGGATTGTGGCACCCCTGGAAACATCCACCTATTGCTCCATTTAAAAAATGGTGATGTCTATATATACTAATCTTAACATATTGATCTAAACACTCTACAAAACTCACCTGGGACAATAGAGGATGCATTTTTTGCGTGAGAACGACCCCACTTATTGAGGTGTGAAAAATGAAATGGTTCATTTTTAGATGCATAATCAGTTTCCAATCTGCCACTTTTGTTGCTTCTTTTGTTTTTCTTTTTAGGGCTAAGGAAGCTCTTTTTCCTCTTCAAATATGTCTCCAAAGCACCCAACCCAATAGTGAAATCATAATCCATGATGTCAAGATTGTTAGAATCATCCAACATTCTTTTCACCAAGCCAATCAATTGTTGGGTTTTGCTCAAAGTGGAAGGAGGACTATTTCGAAGAAACTCTACGTAGCCAAACAACTCTTCTCTAGCCAACTGAAGTTCCTCGACATCTTGATCAACATTGTCTCTAGCCATAATATTTGTGTTAGCATCTAGATCAAGGCTTGGCGCCTCTATACTAAATCAATCATTGAAAACACACTCACCCCATATTTATTTGTATTGAATGTTGAATCCATGGCTATTATGCTATTATGCGATAGCCTAACCATGGTATCCAACATCCATTTTGTTTGGATTCTAGCTATGAAAGGGACATCTCCACCATTGGGCTTCTGGTAAAAGAAAAAATCATCCTTGTGTTTTTCATACCAAAGGTTCACACTCTTTTCATCCTTTTTGTTCAACTGGTAGTTCCTCTTCATCAAACGATTATAGATATTCGCAACATCTTTTCTACACAAGAAAAATTCCCTATCTCAATCCACCGCATCCATGTCAACATATTTATTTATGTGCATTTTACACAATGTGCCAATAGGCACTTCCAAAAAAAAACAACTTTCCACGTATGAAACTATGTCCCTTGAAAGCCTTGGCTTATGCTTGTACCTAGACTCACCTGAAGTGTCATGTTTGCCATGAAAGGGCCATCCATTCTCATCTTCATGATCATACATGTTATATGTCAAAATTTCTATATTAGGTCTTTGAACCATAACCTTTACTATAAAATGGCACTGACAACCACTCTTTTGCACAAATGATTGTGTTGTATATTTTCCTCTATTGTCCTATGGGTCGTATGAGCAAGCATAATTGCATAAGAAATTGTGAAATGTTAATACATATCAGAAATAATAAAGTGTTATTGTTACCAACAGTTAATCAAGGACCGTTTAAAATACTTACAACTCATATATCAAGGCAGCACTAGCCCTTGACCTTGGGGGTTTGTTTTGTCGGTGAATGAAAGTGCACGAAGCTATTGGATTCTTTTCTTCCCCTCTAATAAAGGTTGGAACTCTAAGTAAATGGATTCTTGCAACTCGATCGATGCTCAATTTGTTTCCATATACTTCAGACCAGACCAAATCTTCACTAGAAAAGATGATCTTGTCTTTTGGGTCTTGCACTGGGAGGTCCATGATAGTCTTCCATTTCTTTACCATTTTGTATCAATGTCTACAAACAATGTGTAAACATATTAGGAAAAATGTAACACTATTCAAAAGATTTGCATTTTAATCCTTCTCTTATAGTTACAAATGATAATATTCTAAAGAGCTCAATTTATTACCATAAGCACACACTCTGCTATATCAAATTATATTTTTCAGTTTCAATTTCCAAATCATAGGAAAAGTAAAAGGACAACTAGATTTGTATATCTGCAAAAGGTACTAATCTCACTTCCGTTTGGAAAAGGCTAAACGTTACAACATATATTATACAATTTTTTTTTTTTGTACGATTATACTGTTAGAGAATTTTAGACAGATCTGTTTTTATATATTTTGTACTAAACAATGTGATAATTTCCCACAAAATATTTGAGTATGGACATTCAATTATTAGTTATTGTTTCATATTCTTTCGTATTGTGAAAATGCAATAGTTTCCCCCCAAAAGTTTATGCACAATGAGTACATGAACGATGTTTAGCGATTTGTTAATCTTACTTTCTTTTTCGTAATTTTCCCCCTTTTGGAAGTGTTTTAAGAAACATGTCCAGCTGGGATACACTGCAAGGAATGGACATTTTGCTCAGGTTTCTGAAGGGTATCTATTCCATCAAAATCATCCAGGGCTTCCACTGGGCCTCTATTTTTCTGAGGCTCATACCATTTGGGTGACATAGCAGATCACAACCAGAATGGAGACCTGGTTAATGGTTTAACACTATGCCAATCTTACCAATGAAATGGCTATTAGCTATTGTTTCTAGTGCCCATGTCCTCCAATTGTTATTTTTACTTTTCCTAATGATTAAGAGAGTCTATGCAATGTTGGAAGCGATGAGGAGTTACACGTATTTGTGTGGTGTTTCAGTGAGTGAAGAAAACTTCTCTCAAGTTTTCCTTGTTCCATCCGCATTGACTGTTTTGTTTCTCAAATCATAACTTTTTTTTTTTTATCTTAGTAGATTATTTTTCTGACCTTTTAAGTTCAGCCTCATTGTCCTTTTCACCCAAAATTGCATGGTTCAGAGATGTAGTAACATATATAGTCAGTTCTTTGTATGATCACAATATGCCCTCAGGGGTAATGTTTTTCATGGTCAAGATAACTCTCACTGTTTTGTTTCCGAGGAAAACCTTGTTCGAAACCCAAGGGATGCTTCACCACATTTGTTATGGCATCCTGATTTCCTAATAAGTCCATTGGTGTAGACTAGCACACCTTACCCAATGGGATTCAAGCAAGGCACCTGCTGGCATGAAACTAAACAAATGCCCAACAACATTGGTGACAACCAGTTGAGATAACCCCATTGGATCAAGATAACCCCCACTGTTACATAATACAGTGAGTGAACTAGGATTTTCTCAAGAAACTCATGGAGGAAACCCTTCCTTTCCATCTTATCCCAAAACTTTGAAGAAAATGAAGTCACTCTATGAAGTAATGGACTATTTTACCTTTCTAGGACTTGAATTCCCATCTCATACAATTCTAGATTACAGAACCTGAAACATACTACCTTTGGGTTGTGGCTTCTGACTTCCGTTGCCTCTACTAGGATTCAAAATGATCTGATTTCAAGTACAATGTTTAAGGATTTCTCCAATCGTGCTAATTGTCAAGTATTTCGTATGTAATTAAGTCTTTTTCTATATTTAGTTTCAAGCTTGGGTTTTTGTTAGGTTCTAAAAGAGAGAATATATTATACTCAGTTTTATCAAATTGACAAATCACCTCTTAATTTGTGTTTTCTCTATTTCCTAGGTATTCATCAATGTCCCATGGTATTTCAGTGCACTATATCCCATGTTGATCCCTTTCTTGACACAGCGTACCAAGAGAAAATTCGTCATAGCACGTGAAGGAAAAGTCACAGAGACCTTGTACAAGTATGTGAAATTATTTCTCTAATGCAGTGAAAATATGCTTAACCTCAATTGAAGACTCTGATTATAGGATAGAATGAAGGATATATTCAATGGAATTTGCTAGAAACTTATTTAATATTTGATTTTACTTGCAGATTTATATCTCAAGAGAATGTGCCTATACAGTATGGGAGACTTAGCAGGCCCAAAGATAAATATTTTGGACCTCACAAGCCTGCAATAGAGTTCTCCATTAGAGCTAGGGAGAAAATCAATCTTGAGATTGAGGGAGTGGAGGTAATGTATGTCAAAAATTGCTCAAGTTTGCAGACTATGTGATAGTTCCTGCATTTAAATTTGGCTCTTTGGATTCAATTTTGTTTCCAATATACTTCTAAATTTGACGCGGTTTAGTTTTGGGCATAAATTTTATGGATGTTATATTTGAGATCGAGTTCATCCTCAAGATCTATGCGATTGGGTTGTTTATTTTTTTTAAATTCCTTCAAGTTTTATAGATATGATCTTACCGAGAATTCTCACATTTAAGCATAAAGTGAATAATTGTGTAGAAATTACTCTTTCTGTTTTGGGGATTCAAGTTTGTGCTTGACTCCTCAATTTTATTGATATTAGGCTATGCATTTTTGTTTAGCAAAAGACTAAAAGTTGTTTTTACTTGTGTTGCATGAGTATATTGTTCAGGCGAGAGCAACAATTCTGTGGGACCTCATAGTTGGTGGGTGGGATGTTACCTATTGGGATGAGTTTGTCCCAAGTGCACATAAAATCTATGCAACTCTAATTGACAAGAACATAAAGTTGTCTTCATATGATGAGCCAATTTACAATTCCTTCAAGGCATCAGAGGCAAGAAAGGTAGTTCTAATAACAGACAACTCCTCATCAAGCAAGAAGAAGGCTGCAAACTATAGATACATGATAAAGAAGAACATAGTCTAGGAGTTCGAGCCTCACAGTAGACTATAAGTATGTACTTAGAAAGCTTTCTTACATTAAACAATCAGAAATGCTAATAGTTAAGAATGTGCCATCATGTTAGAGAAGGAAGTTTGCATGTTTGGAAGCTAGCAATTTTATTTTAGATATGTAGTACTATATAAAAGTTTAATATTTGTAATAATAAAGGTTGTGTTTCTAGAGAAAATCACCACTATGACTTCCATAGTTTTTCATGTTTGTGATAGTAATGTTAAAAGATATACATTGCAAAACATGCAAGTAAGCATAAAATGTATAAACATTGACCACACCAAGGCTTGTTAAAAATTTTATTTATTATTACCATATATATAATATAGTTTTAGGTTTTAAAATGCATCTTATATTTCATTACTAATCAATAAAATTGTACTTTAAAGAATGATCTCCTTTTAAAAGGTTCCCTTTCCTATAGATGTAAATGGAACCAGTATGTTGGCTTTGGCTACATCTTTTTTAAAAAATCAAACTTATCTCAAATAGAATGGATTAGATGCCTTATTGTTTTTTGCTATATAATAAGTATATTTTAAATTTAGGATCAATGCAACCAAGTGAACTTAAATGAATAGGAGAAAAACAACATTGAGAGTGAAGGGCTTTGGATAATAGATATAAGCATTCTCTAAATTTAGAATAATGCAACCAATGAACTTAAATGAATGGGAGCAAAACTATATTAATCTGGTCTAATATGATTAGATGTATATATATTTTTAATTGAAACTTTTTTATTAAAAAGTATTGGTCAATCCTATTCCATGGATAGGCCAAAATTTAGATAGACTATGGAAGTTTACACATTGATAGTAAACTTTGAAAGGTCATGGGGACTTAAAATTTGTTCACTATCTTATCCTTCCACCAACAACTATTGCTATATTGTCTTATAAGTAGCAAGCTAAAAAACTCTAATTACATTTTAAACAAGGATTAATGCTCATCTCACGCGCTGACTATTCCATAGAGATTGTTAAACGTGCATTTTCTCTGATGTCTTCTAGAGGTCTTAGAGGTGGGCCGGGAGAGAGAACCAAGAGATCTGCAAGACAAGTCACAAAAGTTGACAAACAAACCACTAGTTATTCCAAAACATTTGCTATTGCCTCCAACTCTATTGTCTTTGCCTTTAGGTTAACAATTGACAATTGGACCTCAACTTTCTAGTCTTTGAGGTGTTGCAAGTATACTCGAGTCTCATGGAATTTTGGAGGTGGAGTAGGCTGGGTTGGGGCTATATGCATGGCTTTGTCCTCCATTACTAATTGAATTGTTTAGGTGGCCAAAGAGAACACCTCTTCAACTTTGCTTTCACTATTGCAGGATGTTAGAGAGTGTACCTTGGATAGTCTTTTATGGTGTTGTATATATGTGTGGCTGATTTGGGTGCTTTGTTGTTACAATAGCATCACACAAAGAAATTCCTTACAACACTTCCAATTGGAAAAGGAAAGGCTAAAAGTTACAACATATATTATACAGAGATATTGTTTTTGTTGTATGATTGCACTATTAGAGATCTTTAGACAGATCTGTTTTTATATATTTTGTACTAAACAATGCGATAATTTCCCACAAAATATTTGAGTATGGACATTCAATTATTAGTTACTGAATGTTAACATTCAGTAACTAATAATATATGTTAGTAACTTGAGAGAAGTGTTCTTACTTGTAGTACCAGTACTGGCCAGAGATATAATATATGTTGTATATCTGCAAAAGGTACCTCTGCGTGTGGTTGTGCAGGTTCTCTTCTTTGAGCATGTGAGAACAGCCATGTCAGGTGGATTATTGCTGAATGACTTGCCTAGTAATGTCAAAGCTCTCTTACCCCAGGAAAATGGATCTCAGGAAAGTTCTCAGTCGTCGATTAATCCTGAAGATGAGTGGGAAGCAGTGCATGATGATTTTAAGGGAGATATAGCTTCAATGAAGATTAGAATAGATGAAACAGAAAGAGAAGGAACTAGCATGAAGCAATAAAAAATACAAAAGCAAGAGGTATATTTTTGTTACCATCAAGGTCAAAGAAGATTTTCAACAAGTTATGGTCGAACAAAACACATTCAGTAAATAGAAGTTCTGAAACTTCTGGAAGCTCTTTAAGTCTTGTTTCTGTAAATCCTGCTGAAACTAAATCAACAGCTTCAAGGGAGAGAAGGCACTCGATATCATAGGCCTTTCGGTGTTGGTGCACAATATAAGGGCCATTTTGTATCAACCATATTGGGAAATTTGTAGCATAAAAAATTCTTCATAGAACTAACCGTGTAACTTTTGTCTTATAGTTTCTCTTGATATTGGTGAGTCACCTGCCAATAATATCATTGATATTAATATCAGTGTAGCCTTATCATTTTCATTTGTCCCTAATGATAAAAGGAATCGTTTTCGTGCAGTCATCATTGAGAAATTTCTTCCCACTATGTCATGTCACAATCTCGTCTCTTAAAAAACCGGAATCTTCCCTACGCAACCATGTGATGTGTACCACGCGTGGTAGGTGGTCACTATGTCATGTCACAATCTCGTCTCTTAAAAAACCGGAATCTTGCCTACGCAACCATGTGATGTGTACCACGCGTGGTAGGTGATGTGGTAAGAGATGCATAACATTTTCATTTGTCCCTAGTGACAAAAGGAATCATTTTCGTGCCGTCATCATTGAGAAATTTCTTCCCACTATGTCCTGTCACAATCTCGTCTCTTTAAAAACCATGTGATGTGTACCACGTGTGGTGGGTGAGAAATTTCTTCCCATTATGTCCTGTCACAATCTCGTCTCTTTAAAAACCATGTGATGTGTACTAAGTGTGGTGGGTGGTGTGGTAAGAGAGAAGTGGGTTAACTTGGGAGTAATTTTTCTTTTTAAGTTACTTTTTTGTTATGTTTTTTGATGATGCAGTTTTAAATATTTAGCTGATTTAGAAGTTTGATCGATTTTCTGAATTAGTTTAAAATGGGTAAAAACAGTGAAGTAATTTTTTTAAATGCATGAAATTTTAATCCATACCAAACTCAGGCTACCCATAAAAATCTGGCCAAATTAAAACCCTTTTTTTTACCTAAAAAAAATTACTCCAGTAAGAGATGCATAACATTTTGATTGGTACCTGGTGACAAAAGGAATCGGAATCGTTTTTGGGAGGTAAGATTCGAAAACGCAGCAACGAGGAAATTGCCACCAGGAACTTCTTTTGCTTCCGCCGTTCAAACGGTGGTTATTAGTTCCTTTCACCCATCCATTGAAAAACTATTTAATAGTAAGAGTAACGGGTAATAATTTTCGTCTCTTACAATAATAATTTTCGTCTCTTACAATAATTTCTTCCCACTAACCAAAGGAATCGTCCCGTGCGATCATGATAAAGGAATCGTCCCGTGCGAAAATTTTGAGGTAAAACGCGTATTCCCAATCTCTACAACATATCTTCAATCTTATATGGCATCCACCTCTCATGGCAATAACGACAACTATGTCTTCGACGTCTTCATTAATCACCGGGGTCCGGATGTCAAACAAACCTTGGCAACCGATCTGTCGAAAAGAAAAGAACATTTGATGGTCAACAACGACATGACTCCAGAGCAATTGAAAAATGGAGGAATGCTCTCTCTCAAGTTGCAGATATAAAAGGTTTTGACCTAAAGACGTATGACCTAGAGACGTATAACGGGTGAGAACACCACCCCTCCCTCTAAATCTTAGCATTTAATTTGTTGGATTGATAGATAGATGGCACTTTATGTAGACATTTCTGCGAGTTAAATGAGATTAAAACTAGCACAGCCACTCAAAACCGGCTGATTAACGCCGAAAGGTGCGGACAGAAAAGCACAGCCACAATTTTTCTATTAAAATGATAAAGGTTGGTTTTGATTTAAATCTCATAAAAAGAGAACCATTAATGTTTTAGGTTTTTATTTAAATCCCATGAGGACCAAGAATGTTTTGACTTTATTAAATCTGGGCTATCCATTTAATATTTATTATTAAAAAAAACCTATTTACAAATCATGCAGAAAACTTTTGACGCATCTACATCACTCTTTGACGCATCTGTATCAATGAGTAAATATGCAAATATTTGTATACTTTTCCTTGAAGAATCGAATATATGCTAACTCGCTGCTGGCGAACGCAGGCGTTGCTTTTGCGTATATTTGTATGCAAATATATGCAAAGTGTTATAAAGACCATCCTCTGGAACTCGAAGCAAAAGTAACGCCTGCCAATGATCAGACAAAGAAGGTCGAAGTAAAAGCAACTCCTGCCACTGATCAGACTGATGCTAGGGAGTCTAAACCCACGCGATGTTTTAATTGTAGAAAACGCGGGGACAACTAAGGAAATTGGCGGTAGAGAATGGGCGGACTGCTGAAATCCGTGGCGAAAATGAAACGCGCAGATAGGTGAGGAAAGATAGAAAATCAAACGCACGGGCAGTTAGAAAATCAAACGCTTGGACAGTTGAGGAAATCTAAATGGTAATCTGAAAGGTTAATCATTTAATCGTGGCAATCATATAGTGTTGCAGTAATTTCTTAATATGATTAGGTAAATGTTAAAAAGTAAACAGGTTAACGGATGCATTCAGAAATACAAGGAAGTTATGAAAAGTAAATCACATTCATTGATTTGGGAGGACGACTAAGAATATGCCAACATCTTCAATTGTTAACCATCAGATTAGAATTTTAGATTAAAAGGTGATTAATTGTGCTCATTGTCAATAGGTGTACGCCTTTCAGCGTAACTTGGAACGGATGCAGATCAACCATGGATATAGGCAGCTTTATTTGTTTCTAATCAGTAATCAGGGGTAGTTAAAAGGATCAAGCAAAATTTAGATTACGTATAAATTCTTCTTCCCCTCCGGCAGTTTACTCAGTAGCTTGTAATATTTTTTTTGAGATATTTGGTTCTGCCCTTGTAGATGAAAGTGAATCTGTGTTGCTCAACCGTTGTTCATGTTTGGTTTCTTTCATTGTAGTGTGAAGACAGGCATCTTGAAGTGCCTTGAGGTGGTCACACCAAAGCAGCTTCTCGAAGACGTTGTGGAAGGAGTGTTGAAAAATGTCAAAAGAACACTGCATGTGTCCGATTCATGAAAAATGGAGGTCAATCGGGGTTCGGGATTCCATGATTACAAACGCCAAACACCAACAACAAAACACAACATGAATTTCCAATCGTGAAATGCGAATAATTTTTGGGCCCACCAATTCGGGTTTTGAGTTAGGCGTTTACAAACGCTCGATGCAAAAACAAAACACACCCAGAATTACCGAATCGCGAAATCGCGAGAAGCATGTGGGGGCCAGTACTTTGGGTCTCGGGTATTTGGAAGGTAATGGCTCTATTGTAAAAACCAACAGATATCCCAAAAGAGAAAAAATTCTGAACAGAATTTACTAACTCAATAACAAAATTATAAACGCAAAAAGAATGACTGTGAATACACAATAACGACTTCAATTCAAAAATGTGTTCAAGATTAATCAATTACAATTCGTTTATGGTATTTATACAAAAACATGAATTCAAAAATTGCCCCTTTGATCTTCTAAAAGATTTAATTAATGGCGGTGATGGTGTCATGTTGCGTTCAAAGGTTAAGGCGACCACCACTTGAGCTAATTGGAGTAAACCAACGGTGCTTGATCCTTGAGTCTTGAAGGGTCAAGACGGCCACCAATGCGTCGTTCATACAGGTGGTGAAATGATTAATACCTGACATACTCCCTCTTAATCATTTCAGAGCAAAATGAACTGCAAATATGTAAAACAAAATTGTTGTAAACAATGCATTACAGCTTACAAACCCTAATATTTCTTCTATGGATTTTAAAAAATTCATTTCTCAAAGGCTTCGTAAATATGTCTGCAAATTGTTCTTCAGATCTGCAGAACTGAACAAAAATTTATTTTCCATTTACCAGCTCTCGAATGAAATGATACCTTGTATCAATATGCTTACTTTGTTTGTGAAAAACATGATTCTTTGACAGTGCAATGGCAGATTTATTATCATAGATACTCTAAGTTGCAACATTCTGCTCATGCAATAATTCATTCAAGATTCTTCTCATCTAGACAGCTTGACATGTAGTTGTTGTTGTTGCAACATACTCTGCCTCAATAGAAGATAAAGTCACTATGCGTTGTTTCTTTGATGCCCATGCCACTGCTCCGGATCCAACACTGAACACATAGCCAGATGTGCTCTTCCTATCATCAATAGAACCTGCAAAATCACTATCAGTGTAGTCGATCAACTCAAAGTTTAAACTTGATGTGTATCAAATACCAAAGTCAGTTGTTCCAGCAACATATCTCAGGATCCTCTTTCCTGCTTGCCAATGAGTACTCTTCAGAGTCTCCATGAATCTCGAAATCAAACTTACAACAAACATGATATCAGGTCTGGTTGTTGTTAAGTACATAAGGCTTCCAACCAGCCTCTTATACAGAGTTGGATCAACATATGATCGCTCATCATACTTGCTAAGTTTAATACCAGTTGCCATAGGTGTTACAGCTGGTTTACAATTCAACATTCTAAACCTTTTCAATACTTCATTTGCATAGTTAGTTTGAAAAATGAAAATGCCATCATCAGATTGATCCACTTCAATTCCAAGAAAATACTTCATCAATCCTAAATCAGTCATCTCAAACTTTGTTTTCATGGCATTTTAAAAATCATCTATAGATAGATCTTCAGTAAAAATCGGGTCATCAACATACAAACAGACAATCAAAATTTTACCTTTCTGGTTTACCTTTGTAAACAGAGTTGGTTCACTTGGACTTCTGCTGAATCGAACACTGATAAGGTATTCATCAATCCTGCTATACCAAACTCTGAATGTCTGCGTCAATCCATATAAAGCTTTCCTTAACGTGTAAAATTTATCTCTGTGTTTATCAATCTTATAACCCAGAGGTTGTCTTACATAAACCTCTTCTTCCAAATATCCATTCAAGAATGCAGACTTGACGTCCATCTGATGCATGATCCATCTATTCCAAGTTGCAATAGCTAAGACCATCCTCACAGTGTCAATTCTTGCTACAACAACAAATCTTTCATTGTAATCAATACCGGGTTGTTGACTAAACCCCTGAGCTACAAGTCTTGCCTTGTACTTTTCAACTTCACCTTCTGCATTCAACTTAATCTTATAAACCCACTTAACACCAATGCTTTTCTTACCTTCAGATAAATCTACAAGATCCCAAGTGTTATTTCTTTCAATGGAATCAATCTCCTCATCCATTGCTTTTATCTAGACATCCTCTTTAGAAGCTTCATCAAAACTTACAGGATCACATGCCATTAATGCAAAATTTGAAA
>CBVK0100393600.1:0-11675 GCA_900067695.1 Picea abies | reverse complement strand
GCGGGTTAGGACCCTAACAATAAGCCCAGGTACCATTCTAACGGGTATGTCGAGGGAAGATTAGGAGAAACTCAAAATAATGGCAAGGAGTATGATTTGACTTTATCTTGCAGATTCAATGATGTTGAATGTCTTGGGTGAATACTCGGCCAAGAAACTATGGGACAAGTTGAGAATCTTGTAATAGTCAAACCGTTGGAATATTCACCAATACTGAGAGGGGGGGTGAATCAATATTGAGCACTTTTTACCAATTTCAATCACAACATTAACTTATCAATGATTCCATTCACTTATGATTTCATTTAACATATCATAAACATATAACCATGAACAATTCACCACATCATACAAAGATACACAATACACCAGTATTTTATTTGGAAACCCAAATGGGAGAAAACTACAAAATTCTTTCTTATATATCAAAATATTACATTCATAGGAAGCACCAACTTCCAAATTCTCCAACACCAACTGGAAGGAGGCTCCAACCCCCTGTTTATAGGCTCCAACCTAAAGGAAGCTACAACTCCCTGAACTCTCCAACTCCAACTTGAAGGAGGCTCCAACCTCCTAATTTACAATCTCCAACCTGAAGGAAGATCCAACACCCTATGTTCTCTGGCTCAAACCGAGAGTCTACGACCCACTAATTTACAGGTTCCAACCTGAAGGAATCTTCAACTCCCTATATTATCTGACTCCAACTAGAAGGAGGCTATGACCCCCTTTCCTTGCCCCCTCCTTCTTCCCTAAAATATAAATGTAGACTCAACCTCTCACTTCTACTTTCATTGTCACTGTCACTGCCATTGTCACTGTCACTACCATTTTCACTATCATTGTCATTGTCATTGTCACTACCATTGTCACTATCATTGTCACTGTCACTACCACTGCCACTATCACCAATATACCATCATCGACCTGTCATTTCCATTGATAATCACCATCAACGAGACCAAATTCACTCACATAGATCATGTGCCAAGATCACCAAGATCATCTCTCACCATATACCAAGATATGTCTCAAACATGTGCCATATCATCACCAAGATATGTATCTAAAACATGTGCCAAATATATACGCCAATATATCCAAGACATGTACCAACAATATTCCTCAATATATATGTCTCAAACCATGTACCAAACATATACCATACATCCAAGATGTTCCTAAAAGGATATATCCAAATATCCAAAACATGCCTCAAGAATTTGTCATAACATCAAGACATATCCTTAAAAATTCATACAAAAACATACCTTTAATTCTGTAACAAACCTGGTGCATTAGATCATAGACATTCATACCTTCTTCATCTTCAATAGCAAGATAACAACATCTTCATCAAACTTTACCTTAGTCTCACGGGACTAGTTTTTGGATTAGTGACAAACCCTAAATTTCAACAAGAATAAATATGTACTTGTAATGAATAAAGGTATGAAACTTGTACTCGATATTCTTCAACATATTCTCTAAAATTTATCCAAGTTTCACTCCTTGAATTGTCCCTGAAAAGGAGTTATAGAGAAAATGGAAGACCTTGTTGAATTATGTCCTATACTGGAGAGAGAAATTGTAGAGCATGCCACACGTTGAATATTTGATATATGGTTTTGAAACTTGCACAAAACATACTATGGACTATAATATTTCCAATGCAATTAGTCTTACATAATTTTGATTCTCTATAAAGAAGTTATAATTGATTTTCTCAAAACACTTATTTGAGACTGGTTTTAGGACTATTCAAAAACAATATCTTCCATAGAGTGTATCTCCAAAACTACAATGACACAGAAGCTGAACTTTTTACCAAAAGTACCTTGATATGTTTTCTCAATAGAATCCAAGTTTCACTATTTGAATCCTTCTATAAAAAAATTTATAGCGAAAATGGTAATATGACCTTTAAATAACATACCTTTGAACACATCATCAAAAGACTTCATCCTCCCTTGGAATTTCACCCTTATTCACTTCATCTTCCCTCTAAAATTTTCCTTAGATATCCTTAGTTAACTCAGATAAAAATCACTTGATTTGACGTAACAAATGAACTCCTAGGTGCCTTATTTATACTAGATATGGCACCCTCTTTTTAGGTTCAACTTGACCCAAATAAAATTCGATTTAATTTTTAATGATTATTCCATTGGGGCTGACTTTACCAACTATATCCATAATATTTATTTTAATATTCATTGCAATGGGGTCGTCTAGTAACTTATTGTTTGCAACACTTTTTAGGGGCCGACTTGTAACTTTTTGTTCTTAGATCTAGGGATTCTTCATTTTCTTTCAGGGCTTCATCTTTAAGAGGTCATATCTTCTTAACCATGAGGAACCACATGGCGTACCACCTACCATTGGAAACAACATGATGATGACTATTCATTTATGAGGGTTTTGTATGCATGTGCCATTTCCTTTATCCTCTTTCTCTTAAAACAACTTTGGGCTCCATGAACACATCGTCGAGGCTTCTAAACCACTTAACCACTTAGCCATATTTCTAGGACTTCTTGTAGACTTCTTCAAAGAATCTTCTTATGAGGGCTATGCTTAAATATATGCAATAATGGGACCTCTTTGGAGACATCTCCAAATACATCCATCACTTCTATATTCTTCCAAACTTGCTTCAGGCTTCTTCTAAGGTTGACCAGCGTTGACATCAATGACAACCAACTATCCAACAATCTCCCCCACTTATATATTATCCACTTATATATTATTTCAAAATTTCTTTGAGGATTCTAGTAGAGTTGACCAGAATGGACATCAATGACAACCAACTATCCAACATAAACTCCATAGTAAATAATTTTTTCCTTAGAAATAAATTGTATCTTCTGAGGATGAGTAATGGGATCTTGGTCACGGAGCACCTGAATGCATTCAATACGGTAATAAGTCAGTGACTGCATGTGAATATTAAAATCATTGAGGAGGAGAAATGTATTAGCCTATTATGTTATTTTCTAGTCTCCTGAGATAGCTTATTCATGGATATATGGAGTAATTTTACCACACTAGCGCTAGAAGATGTGGTTGCATCTCTATTGTTAGAAGAAATGAGATGGAAGAACATGGAAGGATCGACCAAATATGCCTTTATGGTGAGAGGTCTATCGGTTAACAAAGATAAAGTAAAATTATCTGGTAGAAAGTCTAAGATGAAGGGTATATCTAATCCTTGGTTTAGTGGATGAGAAGATGTTGAAAAGGTGGTAAAGCTAGGAATTACAAAAGAGACTACAAGTCAAAGGCTATAGAAGTTAGTACAGGATCCGACGAGAAGAAGTCGATTGAGAGAAAGACTAATCTAGATAAAGGAGGCAATGTGTATCTAGTATCAACCAATACATAGTCAAATAAGGATGTTTGGTTGATCGAATTAGGAGCATCCTTTCACATGACACCTCATAGAGAATGGTTCTGTGAATATGAGACATACGAAGGGGCAGATGTGTTCTTGGGGGATGAATTGGCAACCAAAATTGTTGGACGGGGAAGAGTTTGATTGATATTGCAAGATGGGAGGAGTAGAACCCTTTCGGGTGTGCTACACATTCTGGGTTTAGCAAGAAACTTTATATCTATTAGCAAGATGAGTGATGCAGGTGTGCACACTCTATTTTAGAAGTATATGTATAAAATGGTTAAGGGTGTGATGATGTTAATGAAAGGATTTTGTATTGTAACCTTATACAAGTTTTTAGGGAATGTCGACTAGACTATATATTGTTCCTAAAGTCGACTTGAATCGACTTAATTCAGGTTGATTTGACACAAATCGACTCATCTATTATTCATTAAGACAACCCAACCATGTTATGGCACTAGAGGATGGGACACATTGGCAAACAAGGACTTCAATCTATGCACAACAAAGGTATTGTTGAAGGTTTTCCTGATTGTAATTTGGAAGTCAATTTTTGTGAACATTGCATGTATGGAAAAAAATCGGGTTAGGTTCCCATTTGGAGTGAAAAGGGAAAAGGGGGTTTTCGAATCAATTCATAGTGATTTGTTTGGTCCTGTATGAGTCCCTTCACTTGGTACATCCATGTATTAGGTCTCCTTCATAGATGATTTTTCTAGGAATATGTGGATGTATTTCCTAAGGAAGAAATCAAATGTTTTCGAGAAATTCAAAGAGTTTAAATATCTTATGGAAAACCAGAAAGATAAGAAGATCAAGGTGATGAGAAATGAAAATGGTGGTGAATTCTATCAAAAGGACTTTGAGCAGTTTTGCAATCATTGTGGCATAGCACGCCCAAATATCACACCATATACCCCACAACAAAATGGATTTGATGAGAGAATGAATGAGATGTTGATGGAAAAGGAAAGGAGCATGCTCAGTAGTGTCGGGCTTGCACAAGAATTTTGGGCATAAGGCAAACGACACAGAAAAGTATCTAGCAAATAGGTCTCCTTCATCAGTGTTAGTTGACTTGACTCCACATGAGTTATGGTTTGGTAAGAAGATTTTTCTTTCACATCTCAAAGTATTTGGCTCTAATGCATTTGTGCATGTTCCCAAGAAAAAAAGGAACAAGTTGGACAAGAAGGTAGTCAAGTGTGTTTTCATTAAGTAAAAGGATGGAATGAAAACATATAAGCTTTGGGATCCTGCATCAAGGAAAAAAGTGTACAATTGATATGTGGTATTGATGGAAGTCAATGGAACTTCCAAGTCTGAAGAGGTTCAAACAAACAAAGAACTAGAGAAGTTGGTGTTTGAACTGAGGAACGAAGAAGATGATTCATGTGAGTCGACTAAATCAGATGGACAGGTGGAATAGTTGGTTCCAATTGTAAGGAGGTCTGAATGAATAAGAAAACCAATTAAAAGGTATAGTTCACCTAATTTTCATTTTGAATTTGTATCAGTTTCCATTGATGAGAATCCCAAGTCAGTCAGAGAGGTATTCAAATCGACGAAGGGTAAACTCTGGAAGGACTCCGTGGTTGAAGAGATGGAATCCTTGCACAAAAATGAGACATGGGATCTAGTCAAATTGAAGGAAACTCGTTAGTAGCAAGTGGGTGTTCAAGAAAAATTTGAAAACAATAGGTCAAGTCAATAAATTCAAAGCTCAACTAGTAGATAAAGGATATTCCCAAGTCAAAGGAGTCGACTTCGGTGAGATTTTTTCCCTTGTTGCAAAAGTAACTTCCATTAGAGTACTAATTTCTCTAGCTAAAACATTTGATCTTGAGATAGAGAAAATGGATTTGAAGATAGTGTTCCTCCATGGGGACCTAGAAGAACAAATCTACATGAAACTTTCTGAAGGATTTGTAGTAAAGGGAAAGAAAGAGATAGTGTGCAAATTGGAGACATCCTTTTGTTTTCCAAATAAATTGCCAAGAATTTGCTATCAAAAGTTTGACACCTACGTCCTTAGTTTTGGATTTGTGAGAAGCAAGGATAATCACTATGTATATTCCAAGGAAGAAGGAAATTGTTTCATATATGTAACATTGTATGTAGACACCATATTGTTGGTTGGAAATGACATGGATGTTATAAAGGAGGCAAAGAAGTAGATATCCTACAAGTTCAACATATTGAAGGATCTCAGTGCAAAAAACTTCATTTTGAGAATGTATATCAAGAGAGATTGAGAAGTTAGAAAGATTTGGTTGAACTAGAGGAAGTACATTGAAATACTTTTTAAGCATTTCAACATGTAGGATTGAAAACCAATCAAGGTCCCAATTCCTATGGGAGAAAAAGTAATTGTTGAACAGTTTGCAAAGACATGGGAAGAAATAGAGGACATGGCACATGTTCCCTATGCAAGTGTTGTTGGTATTCTGATGTATGTGATGGTCTGCACTCAACCAAACATTACTCATGCAGTGGGAGTTTTGAGTAGATACATGTCAACACCTGGGAAACAACACTAGACCACTGCCAAGAGAGTGTTTAGGTATTTGTGTGGCACAAAAAAATATTTTGTATGCTACTAAGAGAACCCTGAAGCTTCCAGGGAAGTAAAGGTACATGGATTTGTCGATGCCAACTGGGTTGGAGATCTAGATCAATGAAGGTCAACCAGTGGATATGTGTTCAATATGTTCGGTGTATCAATAAGCTACATGGGTAAGCAACAAGAGGTCATATCCTTGTCGACAACAGAAGTTTAATACATGGCAGACACTCATGGAAGAAAAGAAGTAGTATGGATGCATTGATTTTGTTTATGGATTGGGTTTAAGGATATATGAACATAAATTGCAACAATCAAAGCACAATATTGTTGGAAAAGAACCCAGATTTACATCCTAGGATGAAGAATATTGGTGTATAATACCATTTCATGAGAGACATGGTGGAAAGAAACAAGGTGCTTCTAGATAAAGTAGACACTCTGGAAAACATAGCAGACTCTTTGACCAAGTATGTGAGTGTTGTGAAGTTCTCTTAGTGTAGAGAAGAAATGGTCATTATTTCCCTAGGTTAGTGAATAAATGTTCATGTTCTCATGTATCATCAAGGAAGACAACAAGTGGGAGAATGTTGGGTTGTTATATTATTTGCAGTAAAAGAACAGTCACCGACTGTCTAGTCAAGGTGGACCGACTGGGGATAATTCAACTAACGAGTCAAGTCGAGTCGATGGTTAAGTTGAGATCGAAGTGATAGATCGGGAAGTCAGAATTCAAAGTGATTGATGGGAAAGTCGAGGTCGAAGTGGCCAATAGGATTTAGAATGGAAACCGACTAAAGATCAACTGGTAAACCGATTGAAGTTGACTATAACAAAATTTCTATATTTTTGGGATTGCAACCAATTATTTGCATGGATCTATAACTATTTTTGGCGCTACGATTTAGGATTGTGCATGTGGTAAAGCCTATAAATAAGGTGCATTGTAATTGTATTAGGTTTATTTTCATGAGAATTTTTGTTGGTCATGTATATGCAAGCCAGATTGGTTGTAGAGTTGTTCTTGTGTAAAGAAAGAGAGTAAGATGGTGATTGTGTCTTAGTTGTAGACCAAGGTTAGTCATGTAACACCTTATTCATTGAACGAATAATACAACAAGGAGAAAGACGCTCAAGGAATGTTGGTTTTCCCAGTTTTGGGTTTACATGGTAAAATCTATAGGTATTGTGCGTTATTGTCATTTATTTATTGTTTAAATATGTATTCTCTTTCCTAGTTGTTTTAGTGTGGATGTTTATTTCCTAACAAATAAAAGAAGTCATAAAATAAGAAGGTGTGTATGTGTTAATAATAACATTACTAACAATAATATTTTATATCTTTTGGTAAGAGAGTTTTGTTGGATCCATTATATACACTAATCTCAAAAGTCTTAGAATTGAGTTTATATCTTTATTTTGTGTTTTTTGAAATGGTGTAGAGTTAAATATTAAATGATAGGTTTACAATGTTTTTTAGATTTCTTGTTGGGTACTTGGGTTCATTCTACATGGTGTCTAGGTCACGAATATAAGGGGTTTATTCTTCTTCCCTATGAGGCTAGCTACTAGATTTACACTAAGAGGGGATTGTTTATGTTTGAATTTGTGAGACTTTAGGCAATGCTTCAAAAGTGATTGCATTTTCATTGGGATATGGCGTTACCTATTATGCTTCAATTTCTATCACTATAAGCTTGTGGATCACGTTAGCATTGTTCCACCATGTAGTCTTCCAATTTTGTTTCCTTTTGGAAATTGATTTGATATGTTTCACTTACCCCTGGTCATGAGAAAGGTTATTTAGGGAAAGAGGAGAAAATGTTCCCAACTACAAAATAAGATATGCAACAAAATTTGAAATGTTTGTAGTCTAGCTTCTATTTCCACATCTATTTGTCTTCATCAAGCCAGATCTATTCAAGGAGGCATTTTGATAGATTTATTTCAACATAGATCCTTGAAAATATAGTCTGTTGACATTCTATCCTATCAGGGCTGCAATGATGAAATTTAACAATGCCATTTTAAATATCAATGAAGGTCCCAAGAGGCCAAAATTGTGGGGGAAGATTAAGGATTATTTATCATAGTAGAGATAAGGTTAAATAGTTCATAGAGGGGTCGATAATAAGTTATGATGACTTCATGCAAAGGTCAACAATTCCCCAAAAATAGGGGCCAAAGTGGAGAATAATGTCCCTATTAGCAGCTACATTAAATTATACAATGAAGAAATCCCTTGCACATGGGAGATATGGGCCTCATTTGATATAAGGGGCCTCCATACCCAACTATGTGGATCCACCAATATGAACCAAAGTCTAACAAACTAGTAGATGACCCATGTTTCTTATAGAAGTCAAAGTGGTGCTTGACTCTCTTAGCCACAATGATAGTGATCCACCAATATGAACCAAAGTCTAACAAACTAGCAGATGACCCATGTTTCTTATAGAAGTCAAAGTTGTGCTTGAATCTCTTAACCACAGTGATAGTGGGAATGGAGGAAACCTTAACCATAGACACATAGAAAGGAGAACACTTGGAAGAGTCGTGAAGGCCTAAATATGACATTGAAACATCCCTAAACAACATATTGAACTCTACAATGAACACACAAGGGCTACAAGTGATGGAGGAAGTATTACATCTCAATCTAGCTTAATTGGCATTGGACCCCAACTAAGGATTTTGTGCTAAGGGAGCTCAAATCCATGGGGGTAGAGCCTTAGACTTATCAGAGTGCATTCATCTAGAGATAAGGCTACGATGACTAGGGAAATAAATCTCGCTATGAAAGAGGGAAAATGAGAGTGTATCCATTACTTCTCATATTATAGAAAAAAGATATTAAATATAATGTTGAAATCTTAAAAACACTCCAATTTCTACTTTGTCCATGTGTGGCCTAGTGAGACTAAATCCACCTAAAAATAACCTAAAAAGGGGGCACCACTTTATGTTAAAATTTAAGTAAATAAAAATATAATATATGTTAAGGAAAATATCAACAATAACTTCAAAAATTTAGAGTAAAATGTAGCATCCCACTCTTGCACACACCTGATTGGACTTATTCTTTGAGGAAACTTGCATGCAAGTGATTCGGTTCATTATATGATTAACTGTTTTGATTATGATTATGAGATGTTGAGGATCTAATGATATGTTATCTTGTTATATTTATATCAACAGGTCCTATTGACTGGTTTTCATGAGTGTGTGGGACTTATGACGAGTAAGTATAGTGGCGTCAATTTGGGTTCAAGGTGAAGTCTGGAATGGTTTGAAGAGCATTTAACAGTCATGGGTATAATGCATGATTTTAGAAATCCTTGCCTTGTTGTATAGTTGAAACGCACCTTGACCAACGTGAGTGACAGGGCACTCTTTTTATTATTTCTAGATTCAGCCAGAAACTCGGCTTTACCCAACGAGATTCTTCACCCACGTTCTTCCTTATTCTAATCAAACTTATTTTTATTTTTCTCAGTGCACTACCAGGTGGTTGTTGGGGTTTCTGTCTTGGGTCTCTTTAAGGTTGCTAGGTGTTTCCCTTTTCTACGCCCTCCACAAACCTGTTGTTGGTGCGCAACATCCAATGTTGTGGCCCTACACTTATTATTACCTTAAAATCCTTTTTTGGTCAAAACCCATCAGTTGATTCAACATTGTTGCATTTTTATCTCCAGGATTATATATTGGTTGAAATTGTAAAGGGGAAATTAATGCAAGAATAATGTTTTTTCAGTTAAATTGATTTAGTTAATTGTTGTTTATAATGGTATTCCAGTTAAGTTCCAATTCCAGTTACTTTCTAATTCCATTCAATTGTATCCTAATTTAATTCCAATTGACAATACCTTTAAATGGTATTACAGTTAGACTTAATTCTAACTCCAGTTTAAATTCTAATTAATTAGGATTGATATCAAACTATTAATGTTGAGAGGTGCGATAACACAATGTATATTTAAGGGTGAAATTTTATTAATATGGCAACGGAGTTCAATTAATTTGACATTAATCTTACCAGTGTTATATTAAGTTAGCATAAGGGAATGGTTCAATAGAGTTCTTAATCATTATTGAGCATTGATTAAATGGTGATGACAGATGTGGGTGAATCCTTGGGTAAACTACAGTAGGATTTAAATGAAGGATTAGATAAGTTGACTCACACTTTGTGGGAAAATTTAGGATGAGCATACGTTTATTTAAGACGGGAATGAAACAACCTAGTGATCTTAAGGTAATTTAAAATGGACACTTGTCGATTGATTAGACTTTGTTTTAGATGTTCATTGATTGAATGTGCGCGTTTGTTTCCTTCATGACAGTTAGGACATGCTGAGATAGACTTTTGTGCGCGTCAATTGTATGTATTACATAACAATTTTGGAGATTGGTTTCTTACGCTGATGGATTTTCTTACAACAGTAGGATCTTAGACCCTTGCGCAATGAAAGGTAATGATTGTCGTTACCCTATGTCGATGATTAGATGGATTGATGTTAGAGTGCTTATTTTATGGATTTCATATAATGTATGATTTAGGTTGGAATAGATTCCTTTAGACAACATTTAATTACAGTCATTTACTTTGCACCTCAAGGTTAGCTATTAATCATTTTTGCGCCTTGGTTAACGTTTGACTTGAGGATAGGTGATTGGCCTACCTATCGCCTTTAAGTACCCTTATTGTTTGATTGGTTATTAATAGTATGTGTGGCTCATGGGCCTTGATGACGAGTAATGTTACGCTTGGGATTTTACCCACGTGCCTTGTAACCATGTTGTTGTGTGATTTCCTAAGTGCCTAAATTTATTTGTGTGCAGGGTATTGAAGTTGATATATGTTAATTTGGTATTAGACCATGCGTGCACCTCTGAATAATGTTGCTTATGGTCGAATTAGTACTAGTGATTTGCACACCTTGTTTATGCTAATGTTTAAGTGTTTAGACTGCTTGCGTTATGGACTCAGTTGAAGCATAAATGTCACGCCTTAGTTTACTAGTGCACTTGTCACAATGTTATTGTATGGATTCCTTATGTTTATTATTAATGGTACGCTTTGATCGTTAAGTGAATTTTGTTAATCTGGCTAATGGATCAAGTACGTACCTTGAATTTGATGTTGTTTATTTTGAATTTGTTGATTGATTTAATCATGCACCTTGGAGTAAGTAGATCCCTTGTGCCCAAAAAAAAAAAAAATTACCTGGTGTGCAATAATGGCATCCAAAAATGCAATTGGAACATCCAAGAATTCAAAGAAACAAATTGATATCACAACACCTGAGTTGTCAAGGGAAATGAATAATGTTAGAGTGGAAATATGTTGAAGGTGAAAACAAACTGGAATATCTTAATTTATTAAAGACAAGCAAGGCAACAATGGAGATCATACATATTTGTATTGTGTCGAATTAGAATGTGTGTAAGGAAATTATCAGGCACTTGGCTTGTTACAAGATATATGTTTGGTGCCAGCCACATATATTGTTTATGCACTCGTCAAACAAGGAAGAACTTATATCAAGATTGGATATTGTTTCAAATTGAGAAATTATAACAAGAATGATTTTTTTATAGAATTATGTGCATCCATCGTTGATGACATTTAGAAGAGGTATGAAAACAATTTGTTGATGCCTCAGAAATAAAATCTTCTTTATCTGAAGAAGCCATCACTTCTCACTA
>CBVK0100393597.1:0-11842 GCA_900067695.1 Picea abies | reverse complement strand
TCTTCCGATCTCACTCTCATGTACTCCCTGGCGATCGCCTTCCGAGTTTTATCACCTTTAATGAAATTTTACTGAGGAATTTTGGATGTTTTCCTTGTTAGGGTAGCCTATTTATCCATCGCTAATATCTGATTTACTATCTTAAAACCATATTAATTCAAGATTGGAATTTGCAAAAGGCATTGAGCTTCACCATATAATCGGTTGATCTGACTTATGAGGCTCATGAAAAATACAAAAGATCCCAAACATGTGGACATGCACAGAGTTCATTGGTTATTGTGAAGTTCTCAATGCATGCAGTAATGGATGGCTATCACAAAAATTTTGATGGCAAGGGAAATGCTTCCTTATTTCATGACAACGATTATATTTTCTTACGAGATGCTTAATGCTCAGTCACTCTACTTTTTGTTGTTGCATTGTATTTACTTCCTTGATGACAACGATTTACTTTTTGTGGATATGATTCATCACCCTAATGTTTGATTTATTTATTGATGGGTCTATTGTGTAGATTCTCACTATAAATAACTTTTAAGCATTACTTTAAAGCATGATGGCAATATACTCCAGAGGTTTAAAAAACATTGTTTCTTTTGTGTAATTGTCGTCGGTCAAGTTACCTGTATTATTACTCCAAATTCAAATTGTTGACTGCAATGATTTAAAGTGAGAATATAGAGTTAATATTTGAAAAAAAAATCAATTCATTTTAAATCTTATTTATCTCTAACCTCATCTTTCCTATGTTGAATATTTAATAAACTTTTGTTAGGTTTAACAATGTTTTGATATTTTATGTTGCCAGTGCATAATTTTCATACCTTCTCTTGGGTTAGCATGCATGTGCATTGTGATTATTGCATTATGCTTTAAAATATGTTTCAGTCAAAGTCCATGGATTGTTATTTATGTCAATAGAAAGTTCTTGAACATAAATATATGTCAAATGATGCAGGGGTCTTTTGTGTAGTGTCGAGCTATAGATAATCTACCTTTTCTTTATTCCTTTGATGTTGATCATTCTAGCACTTTTAACTCTACATTGAGAATTGAATGTTGGAGGGAGCTGGAGTTGTAGCTCTACATTTCCCCTTGAATGATTGGCTATAGTACTCAATGGAGTAAGGCAATCTCTAGTCACACATGGAAGGTGGACCATCTTGCTATCAAATTGTTTAAAACCTCCTTTTCAGGCTCTCAGCTATAATTTTTTTTCATTACCTGAATGCATGCTTAACCTCACAGTTGTCCCTTTTAATTCTTGATGGAAGTGCTGAAAATATTGAACTCGCAGTAATCTTTTTAAAAACATGATAGAATCTAATTGAGTGACAGGTTGAATGGAAGCAATATTTATTAAACATTAGTTATTGAACTGGCAGCAATCTTTTTAAAACATGACAAAATTTAATTGAGTGACAGGTCGAATGGCAGCAAATTTATTAAATATTTATTAATGACAGTGCATTATGTTGGGAAGGCCATTTATTTTAAGACAACATAGATTTAGCCTTCTTTCAATAACAAATTGATCATGTCAGACCACGTTCTTTCATTTCTCAGTGATTAATGCTTAGTTAGATAGCAGAGGCATTTTCATTTGAAAGGTCAATTCTGGTTATGGTTAACCTTACTTTCACTCAACAGTTTATTATTACTATTATTATTTGTGGGATGAGGAATTTTGTGTAAATATTGTTAAGATGTACATAATCTATTTCTTCGATATTGTTATATATATCTACATGATGATTAGATATTGATTTTAAATAGAATACTTATAACAAATAATAATATTTAAGGAAAATTGATTTAGATGGAACTCTGATGACACTTGTAATTTAAATTTGTGCAATGAATTTGTTTTAAGGCTAATATAGATTGTACCTTCATGATATTTTTGATTTAGGCATGCTAATATGGGCTCATGATAAATGACTAAAACAGATGATAACTGTTGACTAGCTTGACTTGATGATTGATCGGGATATTGGCGAAGTTGTTTTTAGCTTGCGCCTTCTATTGAGGGGGTTGTTGTTTATTATAATTAATGATTGTCCTTTATTATTGGCTTGGTCTTCTTGTGTTGGGTGGGATGTAGACACCTCCTTGTTCCTCATAACAGTCGCCAACCCTGAGACCTTAAATGGTCAAAATCGATGGGAACCTCGACTTGAGAATTGCTTATGTGTCATGGAGGTCCTAACCATTGCAAGGTAGGAAGGTTGGGTAGTCATTCTTAATATTGTTAGGTCATCATGTTGTTGTTGTGTGAGTTTCTTACATGGTGTTCATCATCGTGTTGCATTGTTGAGTAATGTCATGTTTACCTTCCTACACACACAAAAAAAAGAAAAAATTGCACTTGTTATGTGAGGCTTGATGTCATAACTAAACATGAGGATTGTTACATATGGTATCAGAGAAGGTTCAACATGCGATTTGGGATCGCTACAACTTTCATTGGTATGTTTGGATTATAGTATTGCTAATCAATTGGATTTGTATTCGTGCAGGTAATCATGGTTGGAGGACACCACAGAGGTAGGCGATGGGGTGATAGGGGAGGAGGCGCGATGCCTCCAGTAACATCCATGCCTGTGGTCTCTAAGCCACAGGGAGATGAGTAGGTTCTTGGATAGGAGAAGATAGCAGTTGGTAATGTAGTTGGAATGACGAGATCTTTTTAGCACATGTCTGAGGCCCTGATCAGTCGTTTGGACAGAGATGAGGCCAAGGCCCTGGCACCCACTGAGGTTCCACCGCATGTTCTAGTCGGTATAGGTAGCATTCACCATGAACTCGAGAAGGTAAACTTTCATGAGTTATTTGATGCCCTGGATGCTGCAGTTGTCGAGGCATGGTTGGAGAACATGGTGATGTGCTTCGCACTTCATGATTATACCTCCAACATGCAGGTCTGCATGGAGGTCTTTCAATTGAAGGGGAGTGATATTTTATGTTGGAAGACGCTCCTATAGTAGCTAAACATGGCCATCAAAGAAATGTCATGGGAACTATTCGAGGAATGGTTCCGAGAGAGGTACCTTCCAGAGGAATTCATTGAGCATCAACTCAATGAGTTCAATGCCTTACGACAGGGAGGTTGTACAGTGCCCGAGTATGAGGCTCATTTTATGGAGCTGCTCCAGTATGCTCTGCACCTTAACACTGAGAAAATTAAGGTCAACAGGTTCATGTTCAACCTTAACAGTAGCCTACGTGCAAAGGTTAGGATTTTTATGCCTCAAACCTTGCATGATGTCATCCAGGAGGCCCTCATAGTGGAGGAGGAGCTTATCAGCGGGGGTTAGACCAGGACTCCAGTGAGACCAATAGGATAGGTGTCATATGGATCAAAGTAGCTTCAAACACTAGCCAGACATACGCCATGTGATTCAGGAGCATCGCCCAAAACAAGCAAGCCAGCCTGGAAGATAGAGAACAGCTGGACAAGTCCAGCCGAAACTTTTTGAATTTCCATACAAGAGGATGCGTCGATGCATAAATGCACCATTTATGAGAAGCGCCTTTGTATATTGTATCAGACCTCGAGCCATACGCTCTTGTCTGAAGTAGATAGAAGGAATTTAATCTAGTTAATGCAAGTAGGTAGGATTTATTTCTAGATTAGACAGTTTTAGATGGAAGGAGGGAAAACAGATATAGAAACCCTCATTCTATCATTGTAACATGATCGATCAAGCATTCAGAAGAAGAGAGAGTAGGCAGAGAATATTGTATGAAGAACACCCATGTACAGGCATTTGAATTAATAGAAGAAAGTTCTGATTCAATTTCATGGGTTGTGTTGTTTTCTCTGTGTACTGAGGTTATGCTCGTGAATGTTTTCTTTCTTGTTATGCATTTTCTTTGATATCCTGTGCATGTGATTTCATGTTTTCAAACTGATGTTTGAAGGGAGAGAAAATGAGTTTCAATCGTTTCTCTATCTGAGCTAGGAGATTCCTGCAAGGTGTGCAGTCGAATTCATCCGCAAGGAGTGCGTTGATGAAGGCTTAGTAGTCTAACCCTTGTTCTCATTCACCCAGAATTGGAATCGAGTTGTTGAAGCCATGCAAGGAGTGCACAGGCTGGAGAAGAAGTCTCAGTTGTTAATCTAAGCAAAGGAGATTGACGATTGTTGCTGCAGGAAGTGCACAGAGTCAGAAGGATTCAACACTTGGGGAGTTTTTGAATGATTTCCGCAAGGAGTGCGTGCAAATTCCTCTAAAGAAATCAAAGTAGAAAATCTCAGGAGGTATAGCACCTTCATGATATCATTAAAGGAGAACACAAGAGTCTGTGTCAAAGAAGGTCCGAGCAAGGTTTGCAAGTGCAGACATTGGAGAACAAGTTCTATGAGAGGACATTCAGTCTTCTCACGAGATCCTCAAGGAGGGGGAGTCGACGGTCAGGGTTTGTAGAGGAAAGAAGCGAAATCTCATCAGCCATCAGATCTTGGGAAGTTGCACAAGGATCAAGCCTTAGTATGCTTGGAAGGAGACATAAATTCAATGAGACTCGGTTCATTAGAGAATCGAGGTTTTCGGAGCCAAGAGACTTGTGCATGAAATCATGATTAGTGATTTCCCAAGAAGATCAGAGCCATTGATTTCAACAGGGACACCTAGCATGAGATCCCGGAGAGTCAAGGTTCAACATTTTGGGTTTTCTGCATACAACAGAATCACTGCAGGAGAAACCAAGATTCCACAATACCCGATAGAGCGGAGAAGGAAGCAGTGACGTGACAACGAGAGACAACACATGCATTGGGGTTCAGGATTTCAGGATTCTCAGTGACGAGAAACTCACGACCGGAGGAGTCATGAAATCCTAAAACGCGACGGTCCCACAGTCAAAGTAGCTGAGTGGAGGACAGGTGTCATCGTAGGTCAGAGATCGGTACTTGGAAGGGTCTGTGAAATTGTGCTACAGGAATCGCAAATTTCCAAAATGTGATTTCCCAATCACGACTGAAGTGTGGACCACAGGCGACAACGCAGAGAACAAGTGGCATCGCAGATTGAGAATCGGAGAACCGTAAGGTGAATGACTCGCTACCTTGCTAGTACCGATTTCCCGACGGGGTAATTCCCGATAATAGGAAAGAAAGCCGTGGGCTATTAGTCATTGGGTTTCAGGGATTTATAAGACCCGATTCTGTGAGTTCAGGGTTCGCGGTCATGTGAAGTCTGATTTCCGAATAAGGCAAAGGGAGATCATCAGGAGAGCATCCTGTGGGTGTAGAAAAGTCCCGATAAGGGATTTGAAGAGGCAGTTCAACTCTTTGGGCCGAGGAAAGAGAAGGTCCTGGTGGGAGCATACATGCCTTGGGTGGTGGTCTACATCATAAGATTCAATCCCACTCTGATGTTCAGTCAATAGAATTCCTCAGTGTATTCTTTCACTGTCATCAGTTTCTGTCTCAGGTTCTGCATCCTCCTGAACAGAGTAATTTGATAGTCCCTTGGGATGAATTTCGCTTTCATCTTGGCAATCATTCGATCCCATCTTTTAATCTTCTGCTTGAATTTGGAATGTCTATCAGCTTGTATCTTTTCCCACCACAATGATGCATGTCCTTTCAAGCATGTGGCAGCATGCCTAACTTTATTATCCTCTTCGATATCCTCATAATCGAAGTAGGTATCAAGAGCTCAGATCCAATCCAGTAGCTCCTCTATATCCAAGCTTCCTTCATAACATGGAATGTCCATCTTCATCTTTGAACTCATCTGGGTGATAGCTTTAATCAATTTCTCATTGGCTGCATCTTTCGCTGCAACTTCTCCTTGTTGTTCAGCTTCAGCTTCGCCTTCGGAGTCACTTAGATCTCCAACTTGAAAATTTTCATGGGCTCCTGTCCATGAGCTCCTACACGATATTCCCATGCTTTTGAATCTCTGTTTCACTTTCCTTGCTAGCATATTCCACTGGATGGTTTTTCCACTTGACCAGATACTCGAAGTATTGCTTGCATCTAGTCTTTTTTCTTACCCTTTTTGTCAAGTATATACTCCATCTGTGGCCTTTCTGCAATCGACATCTGCTTTTTCCACTGGATTTCTGGCTGTTCATCACTTCCAACTCCTGCTTCCTCAACCTCATATGGGTATAAATCTGAAATATTAAATATCGAAGAGTCGCAGTCTGTTCTGAATCCATCAATTTAAAAACTCCTCTTGGTTGTGTCACATACACAATTAGAAATGGACTCTTTCCTATACTTTGATTCATAGAATCATTGTATGCAAACTCCGCTTGTGGTAATACACTATCCCAGCTGTTGTGGTGCTCTATCACCAAGCTTGTCAACAAGTCTCCTAGACTCCTGCTGACCACTTTTGTTTGTCCATCCATATGTGGATGATAAGATGAACTAAACACCAAGTTAATTCCTAGTTTCTTCCATAAGTTCCTCCCGAAATTCCCTATGAATTTCGTATCCCTATATGATACTATCCTTCTCGGCAATCCATGAAGTCGGACAATCTCTTTGAAAAAAAAAATTGCGATGTGAGTCGCATCGCTAGTCTTCTCACATGCAATGAAGTGTGCCATCTTAGAAAACCTATCCATGACCACAAAGATGGAATCAACACCTCTTTGCATCCTCGGAAAACCCAATACAAAATCCATGCTTATCGCCTCCCATGGCCTCTCTAGTATGGGAAATGGTTGATAAAACACTGCATTCTGTTTCTTCCCCTTCGAATGCTGACAAATTCGACACCTGTCAACAAATATATTGACCTCTTCTCACATGCCTGGCCAAAAATATGATTCACTCAGCTTTGCAAATGTTTTGCTGTGGTAAAAATGTCCTGCTAATCCACCACTGTGCTTCTCTTTCAATAAGTTCTCCCTCATGGAGCAATTCAGAATACACAGTTGATTGCCTATGAACAACAATCCTTCCTGGATCATATAATCTATCCAAGGACTCCAATCTTTGAGAACTGGATTCTCAGCTGCTTCATACGCTTCTCCGAAATCTGCATCTCTTGCATACATGTCCTTTAGGTTTTCAAAACCCAATGTTTTGACTCGGAACTCCTGCAGCAACAAGCACTTCCTGCTCAAAGCATCAACCACTTTGTTAGCAGTACCTGCAATGTGTTTAATTACAAAAGTAAAATTCTTCATATACTCTACCCATTTTGCATGTTTCTGATTCAAATTCTCCTGTTGACTCACAAACTACAATGCATGGTTATCACTATACAGTACAAATTCCTTTGGGATCAAGTAATGCCTCCACTTCTTCAATGTCTGTATGATAGCATAAAATTCTTTTTCATACGTGGAGTACTTCCGTTTTTCTTCATTCAACTTCTCACTAAAATATGCAACTGGTCTATCCTCCTGACTCAAGACTACTCCTATGGCATATCCACTTGCATCACACTTCATCTGAAATGTCTTCTTGAAGTTTGGCAACACCAACATTGGTCATTCCGTTATCTTCCGCTTCAACAGGTTGAATCTCTTCTCAACCTCAACTGTCCAATGAAAAGACTTGTGTCACTTCTTCACTGTGTCCATCATTGCTGCACTAATTCCACTAAAATTCTTGATGAAATTTCGATAGAAACTAGCTAAACCATGGAAACTTCTCACCTCGAAAACATTTCTCGGTGATGGCCAATTATTGATCACTTCAACCTTACTCGGATCCATATTTAACTCCTTCAATGATATGACAAAACCCAAGTAAATGAGCTCTGTCTTCATGAATGATGACTTCTTCATATTAATCAACAACTTCTCCTGCTGTAGCTTCCTCATGACAATAGCCAAATGATTCAAATGTCCAGCCTTCATCTTACTGAAGATCAGTATATCATCCAGATATATGACTACAAATCTACCAATGAACTCCTTCAGGACTTCATTCATGAATCTCATGAATGTACTCGGTGCATTTGTCAAGCCAACCGGCATGACCATCCATTCGTACAAACCTTCGTTTGTCTTGAATGTTGTCTTCCATTCATCACCTTCCCTCATGTGAATTTGGTGATATCCACTCTTCAAATCAATCTTTGAAAAATAATTTGCCCCACTCAGGCAATCCATCAGATCATCCATTCTCGGTAGTGGAAACCTGTACCTGATGGTAATTTTGTTTATCACTCTTGAATCGGTGCACATTCTCCAACCTCCATCTTTCTTTGTACTAAGAACTGTCGGAATAGCACATGGACTCAAGATTTCCCTGACCAATCGTTTGTCTAATAACTCCTGGACCTACTTCTTGACCTCCTCATTTTCTTGTGGCATCAATCTGTATGCAACTTTGTTCAGAAAACTGGCTCCTGGTATGAGATCAATGTGATGACTCACACTCCTCATCGGTGGTAACGAAAGAGTTAATTTATCCACTATGATGTCAGTAAACTCTCCCAGTAGTTCCTGAACTTCATCTGGTAAATCATCCACTCTTGTGCTAGTCAGAACGATCCTTGGTTTTCTGACCACAAAGAACTGTGGATCTTCTTTCTTCTCCATCTCTGTAAGAAGCTCCTTCCCACTCATGAGAAGTATTGTGTTTCTCACTTCTAGTCTCACCTCCTTATCCTTTATCGGAAGCAACCTGTGTGTCCTCCGATTCTTCTCTAAAGTATATTTGTTCATCCTCCCATCATGAACCACATTTCGGTCATATTTCCATGGTCTACCCAGCAATAAATGACATACATCCATGGGAATGACATCACATAAGACCTTATCATTATATTCACCTATCTTGAATTCAACTAAACACTGTTTAGTGACACTCACTTGATGCCCCTTCCGTAGCCATGAAACCTTGTATGGACTCGGGTGATTAGTTGTCTCCAGCTCCAGCTTTTCCACCATCTCGATTGAAACGATATTGTCTGTGCTTCCACTTTGCACAATAACCTTGCATACCGAATCCTTGGTTTTGCAAGTTGTCCTAAATAGTCTAGACCTTTGAGCTGAGTCCTCCACCTCCTTCCCAGGTGTTAAGAGAAATTTACGCATCATCAATGACCTTCCACCTTTTGTGTCTTCATTCTCAACATCACGTCTCTACGCTTCATCGATGTGAGCTTCTCCCATGTCCTTCTTTTTCTCTGGACACTTGAATTACTTGTGCTCATTTTTTCCACATGTGAAGCATGTGATTACTCCACCTCGGCCTCTTCTCCTACCTATGGTATGAGGAAAAGTGTTTGCGTTAGCATAATCTCCCGTTTTCTCTGTATGCTATCCTTTTTGTTCAACATGTGGCTATCCTTGCTGTGAGGTTCCACCTCTCTCAATTTTACCCTGCGGTTTCTTCCATTCCTCCATGGGTTTCTGGTATTTCTCCTAGGCAACTGTCTTTCCTCTGGTCTGACTTCTTCCTCACCCTCTTTGACTTTTCTTGCAGCTCAGCTTCTCCTCGGCTTTCAGAGCCATCTGATAAGCATCCTCCATCGTTCCGATGGTTGTCATGCTCAATTCATCCTGAATGTCGTATCTCAAACCATTCAGGTGTCTGGAAACCCTCTCATAGTCGCTCTCCTGATGACCTGCTCTGATGTTCAGTTGATAGAATTCCTCAGTGTATTCTTTCACTATCATAAGTTTCTGTCTCAGGTTCTACATCCTCCTAAACAGAGTAATTTGATAGTCCCTTGGGATGAATTTCTCTTTCATCTTCTCAATCATTTGATCCCATCTTTTAATCTTCTTCTTTCCTTTGGAACGTCTATCATCTTGTAGCTTGTCCCACCACAATGTTGCATGTACTTTCAAGCACGTGAAAACATGCCTAACTTTATTATCCTCTTCGATATCCTCATAATCAAAGTAGGTATCAAGAGCTCAGATCCAATCCAATAGCTTCTCTGCATCCAAGCTTCCTTCGTAAGATGGAATGGCCATCTTCATCTTTGAACTCATCCAGGCGATAGCTTTAATCAATCGCTCATTAGCTGCATCTTTGGCTGCAACTTCTCCTTGTTGTTCATCTTCATCTTCACCTTCAGAGTCACTTAGATCTCTAGCATTGGTTGTGTGTCTCTGCGCTGCCTCCATATCTTCTAGTCTTTCTTAAAGATCTCTCATCTGCCTTTCCAGTTCCGTATTTCCTGTCAGCCTGCCTCTTCTTCTCACCTCCCTTTCTTCTGGGTTGAGTGACTGTCTTTCTCTTCTAGGCAGTATGGTGAATTATCTCTCTCTCTGCTATAGAAAACAAAGAGTCAATCCAGCTCTGATACCACTCTGACGCAGACTGCCACCTAGGGCACATCTGCTCCCACCGGGACCTTCTCCTTCCTCAGCCCGAAGATTTGAACTACCTCTTCAAATCCCTTATTGGGAATTTTCTACACCCATAGAATGCTCTCATGATGATCTCCCTTTGCCTTATCAGAAAATCAGACTTCGTGTGATCATGAACCCTGAACTCATGGAATCGGGTCTTATAAATCCCTAAAACCTGATGACTAATAGCCCACGGATTTATTGCCTCTTATCAAGAATTACCTCGTCGGGAAATTGGTACCAGGAAGGTAGCGAGTCACTCACCTTACGGTTCTCCAATTCCTATCTGCAATGCCACCTGTTCTCTGCGTTGTCACCTGTGGCACACACTCTAGTCATGATTGGGAAATCACGTTTTGGAAAATCGCGATTCTTGTTGCACAATTTCATAGACCTTTCCAAGTCCCGATCTCTGACTTGCAATGACACTTGTCCTCCACTCAGCTACTTTGACTGTGGGACCATCGCATTTCCGGATTTCGTGACTCCTCTGGTCATGATTTTCTCGTCATCGAGAATCCCGAAATGCCAAACCCTGATGCACGTGTGGTCTCTCCTTGTCACGTCACTACTTCCTTCTCCGCTCTATCGGGTATCGCAGAATTGTGGTTTCTACTGCAGCGATTCTGTTGTATGCAGAAAACTTGAAATGCCGAACCTCGACTCTTTGGGATCTCGCGCCACGCGTCCCTACTGAAATCAACAGCTCTGATCTTCTTTGGAAATCGCTAATCGCGATTTCATGAACAAGACTCTTGGCTCCGAAAACCCCGATTCTCCGATGAACTGAGTTTCGATGACTCTCTGTCTCCTTCACAACACTCTAAGGCTTAATCCTTATGAAACTTCCCAAGATATGATGGTTGATGGGATTTTACTTCTTTCCTCTATGAACCCTGACCATCGACTCCCCCTCCTTGAGGATCTCTTGAGAAGACTGAATTTCCTCTCACAGAACTTGTTCTCCAACGTCTGCACTTGAAAACCTTTCTCAAACCTTCTTCAACATAGACTCCTATGTTCTCCTTTAATGATATCATGAAGGTGCTATACCTCCTGAGCTTTTCCACTCTGATTTCTTCAGAGGAATTTGCATGCACTCCTTGCGACAATCATTCAAAAACTCCCCAAGTGTTGAATCCTTCTGACTCTGTGCACTTTGTATAGCAACAGTTGTCAATCTCCTTTGCTCAGATTAACAACTAAGACTTATTCTCCAGCATGCGCACTCCTTTCACGGATTCAACAACTCGATTCCAATTCTGAGTGAATGAGAACAAGGGTTAGACTACTAAGCCTTCATCAATGCACTCCTTGCAGATGAATTCGACTGCACACCTTGCAGGAATCTCCTGGATCAGATAGAGAAATGATTGAAACTCATTTTCTCTCCCTTCAGAATTCAGTTTTGAAACATGAAATCACATGCACAACATATCAAATAAAATGCATAAAAAGAAGGCAAACATTCACGAGCATAACCTCAGTACACAGAGAAAACATCACAACCCATGAAATTGAATCAGAACTTTCTTCTATTAATTCAAATGCC
>CBVK0100393591.1:0-10834 GCA_900067695.1 Picea abies | reverse complement strand
AGGGACAAGGGGGTCTAGAATCAATTGTGTATCGTATATCTAGGTGCCCCAATCATGACCGTTGAGAGATGCGTGCCCCATTCCATACCCCCCCCTCCCATTAAAGGTAGAATGACAAGGGGGCTCCGAAATGGAACCTCAGTCACAAATATGGGAACGTAGATCTTGGTCGTCCATATCTATGTGCTCATTAAAATAATGTGTCTGCTTCTAAAATCTTGGGATAAATGGATTTTTAGCCCATTTTTTGACCTTCCTCTTGCAGCAGGGGACATTTCTTTCAGAAAAATACTCCATACTTGATTATGTGCTAACATTAGGCTCCATGGGGTATGGCATGCCCCCTGTGGGCTACTGAGAACTCTTTTGTAGATTTAGTGCCTTGCTGTTGGGCTGTGGAGTCATTATTAAAACTTAAAGATAAAAAGAAAAAAAAATATTTACAAATACAGAGGAGCCATGCATGGCTCAAAAGAAACATTTCTTCAGAAAATGCCCATTCACAGGGCCATTGAACACTTCCTCATCCTCCAAATCCTGCAACTTGTAGGTATTATTTGAAAATACTTCAACGATTTTGAAGGGCCCGATCCATAGGGCTTCAAACTTGCCATGTTTTCCCTTGTCCTGCTTGGGAGCATCCCATTTCAGCACCAGTTCACCTAACTAGAAATATTCCTTCTTGGCCTTTCTGTGAAAGGCCTGCTTGATCTTTTGCGAACAGTCCTCAGTTTTGATCACCACCTGCTCTTTGGTCTGTTGGACTTATACTAGCCGATGAATTCTTCTGATCATGTCATCAGGCTCTCCTTGATAATCATGAAAGAATTTTTCCACGGGCGCAACCAATTGAGAAGGAAAAACAACTTTTGTTCCATAGACTAGCTGGAAAGGAGAGATTCCTATGGATCTTTTTGTTGTCACTCGATCAGCCCACAGAGCGAATTTCAACTTTGAATCCCAGGCCCTCTTATTTTCCTCCAACAACCATTTGATGATCCTTATTAGGCTTTTGTTAGAGGACTCTACCAAACCATTTCCTTAGGGATAGTATGGGTTAGAATGAATCAATTTGATCCCAAACTGCTCACAGAATTTGACCAATGGTTCGGCTTTGAAAGATGTTGCATTATTAGTGACAATCTTGCTTGGGCAGCCGAATCTTGTGATGAGGTCCTCCAGGAATCCAATGATTACCTTATGGGAAGTACTCCTAGTGGGGATAGCTTCTATCCACTTGGTGAAGAAATCTATGGTAGTCAGGATCCATCTGTGTTGTCCACTGGAGGTAGGATTGATCTCCCCAATAAAGTCTAGGCCCCACTACTAGAAAGGTCCTGAAATAACCACAGGCTTTAAAGTAGAGATTTAAGTTGTTTCTTTCCTGAGAACCTTTGGCATTTGCTGCAGGATCTGACCTCTCTGTAGACATCAGTGAATAAGGTGGGCCAATAGTACCCAGCCCTGAGAATTTTGTAGGCTGTGGTATTCCAGAAGTGGTTCCCTCCACATAGGCTATCATGAAAATGAGCAATGATCCTTTGGGCCTCTTATGGGTTCATACATTTTAAAATCACCCCCAGGGGGTCTTTCCAATATAACACTCAATCAACAATGAAGTATTTGACTGCTTTGAGCTTTAAATCTCTTGCCTTGTTCCTTTGCAGGCCATCGGGAGGCCGCAACTCTTGCAGAAAATATATGACATCCTTGTACCAAGGACATCGTGCCAATGGGGGTTCTTCTTAAGGATCTGCATCAGCCAGCTAATCCTGCTGATTTCCTGAGCATTCATTAATGAAACTTACCCCCAAGTCTTTGCAATTTTCTTCAGCCAACAAATTGGCTAAACCTTGACCTTTGATCAACTTGGTGGGCTTTATCTCTAGATCAAACTCAAGGATCTTGGAGATCCATTTACTTCTTCTCCCGTCTATTTCAGGTTGAGTAAGAATTTCCTTCACGACAGCTGAGGGGACATAGACAATGACCTTTGACTGTAGTATATAGACTCTAAAATCTTTGAGAGCTCTCACCAGGGCATATGCCTACTTCTCCATGATGTCATACCTGACCTCAACATCCCTTAATGCTATGCTAAAAAAGGCAATAAGTTGCTCCAACCCGTCATCATTTTTTTGTAGTAAAACAACAACCACTGTGTCAGATGAAGCAAAGGACAAAATAAGGAAATCCTTTGAGTAGTTGGGACTGATAAGCGTAGGAGCTTCAATAAAGGCTTTCTTTATCTGCTCAAAGGAATTTCTAGACTCATAAGTCCACCTAACTTCATTTCCTTTCCTCAACATGGTTGTTATAAACTTTACCATCTCAACAAAGTTAGAAACAAACCTCCTTAGAAAATTAATTTTACCAAGGAAAGACTGGACTTCTTTCCTGGATCTTGGGATTGACAAAGCTTGGATTGCTTCAACTCTGCTGGGATCAATATGGACTCCTACTACTGATACTATGTGGCACAACAACTTTCCCTCCTTCATGGAAAACAAAGACTTTTTGGGATTTAATGAAAGGCCAAACCTCCTGCATTTCAGAAAATCCTTCCTCGGATGACAACAATGTTCTTTATTAGATTTAGAAAAGACTTTGATGTCATCCAAATAGATGACCACAAACTTATCCTTTTCCCCAATGAAAGCTATGTCCATGGCTCACTGAAACATTTCCCCCACATTCATCAATCCAAAGGGAATTTTGGCATATGTGAATGTGCCCCACAGAGTGGTAAACGTTGTCTTTTCTTTGTCCTCAGGCAGAACATAGATTTGATTGTAGCTAGAGAAGCCATCAATCATGGAGATCTTGGATGCTCCCGTTACCCTCTGCAATATATGTTCCAGGCGAACACATCAACAATGTCATATGTCTTGAGGTCTTCATATGTCCAGGCAAACACATCAACAAACTGCTTCAAAATATCAGTATACTTGGTCCTCTTCTCCTTTGACAAGCTGCTTGAAAATTTGACGAACTTTGGTTCCTTCTCTGTCCCAATGTTGCACTTAGTTGCATCATCACTATCATCTGAGATTTTCCCCTTTATTGCCACATCATTTCTATCAAAAGTCTTTCCGAAGGAACTAGTCCCTTTGAAATATGATTTCTTGGTAGCTGCACAATGTCATGCTCTACAATCTTACTCAGAAAATCACCAGCATCAAGCTTTACTTCATAAACAGGGTCTTGATCAATATGCAGTGCTGAAAATTATTCAACAGTCTCCAGGAATCTTTTGATCTCAAGATCATCCTCAAACACCTTCCAATGTTTGACATTGTCAGGTATGGAAGGCCTATATTTTAGTTCTATATCATATCTGAGTTTGGGTGGCAGGGGCACCTTGAAATTGCTTGTTGATGTAGCCAGAGAATCAAACACTATGTTCTTTTCTCTTGGAACAAATGAAATGTTGAATGTTGAGAAGAAACTGTCGATTAGGTCCCATACCTCATTTCTATAACTCCTGAGTTGAGGATGCTTGGCATGATAAGCATTTTTTATCTACTAGACTATCAATTCTGCATCTCCGAACACTGCCACCTCTTCAATTCCCATTTCCTTTGCAACCCTTAAACCTAAAACAAGAGCTTCATATTCTGCCACATTGTTGATTGTTTCAAACTCTAGCTTGTATGACAGAAATATGGTTTCCTGAGAAGGTGACACAAAAACCACTTCGGCACCACTGCCTTCCCTAGAAGAGGCTCCATCAAAGAAAATTTTCTAGATAGAGGTGGTGGGGGAGGAATTTTCATGAGAAGTAGTGGGTTGTTTTATGAGTTTTAGAGGAAGCTCGGGAGCATCAGTGAGTTGCAGTAAACTAGAACCCAGATCAGTGTCAAGAGAAACGATAGGATGGTTAGTAGGATTGGTTTTGTCACTGATTATGTAGGCCAGCTAGGCTTCTCTGTATAGTCTCCTATGTTCCCCCCCCAACCACTAGAATAGTAGCATAGGTGAGGTCCATTTGCAAGGTTCCGCCAAGCCTTTTTATCTAGGATCTTGATAAAAACATACCAAACTTGGGGGAACATCAGCCACCACAATGTCCATGACCACACTTTTCATGGGCAGCTGAAATAGGGTCACAACCAGATATTTGATAACTCCTAGACATTGAAATTTCCTTGAGTCAAGGGAATAGAGATCATGATAGACTCTGGTGACTTCAAGTCCTAATTCTTCCATGAAATTTTTGGGCATGAGTTTGTGGGAAGCCTCTGAATCCATAAAACAGTTGTGCAACACCTTGTCATGTATGTTCAAGGATGTGTAGAAGGGAGGGGATGAATCATTTATGTATTCTACCATAGAACCTAGGATAACTGCAAGCTTTTCATCTTGAAAATTGATTGAGTCTATGGGATGGCATGAGGGTTCAAACTATAATAGCTCGGAGAGACATTTTTTCAACACTTCATGCTTGACCAGTTTGGAGAGGAGTACAGGGATTCTATTTTTTTGAATTTCATGCTCAAAGTTAAAAGTGGATGCGAGCTTTGGGATTTCCCTTACTTCAGGAACATGAATCTGGACCATTGGAGAGAGGGGTTGGGCCTTTTTACACTTGTTGTTGTCTGCTATTTAATTAGCAGGTTTCTCTGCTCTAGAAAGTTGTTCAGGAATGTCAGGTGCTCTTGTCTTCTTCTTGGATCTTAGGTTATACCTACTTTGGCTGCTCCTAGCCTTGTCTCCCTTGCACAACTCATTCAGTTGACTGTCCATGAGAGACTCCTCGTATGCTGATTGAGTGAGATGAGGAAAAGGAGAAGTATCTCCAAAGTAGTGGATTTCAGGATCAATCCCATCTATTTCCCCTTCTTCATCATTAGTTACAAAATTATTTTGAAGAGGAGCCTGAATCCTCTGATCTTCTCTGTCTCTTCCCCTCTAGTCTCTTTGCATCATCTCGAGAGCATTATTATTCGGCCTCCTGAAATTTCCTTTATTTTCGGCATTTTGAGGATTTTTGTATGTTTGCTTCCCCTCCACCTTCATTTTCTCCATCTCTGCAGATAGAGACTTCACTATCTTGGTCAATTCATCTACTTGAGGGTGAGGCATAGAGGGGCCATAAGTCAATCCCTCAGATCTTCCCTTTCTTCTATTTGTATTAGTCTTATTTCTGAGTCCGTCAACTGCCAATACATTAGATTCCACTTCTATGGCTGCATCTTGCATTTAAGATAGGGAGGCAACTCTTCTTTCTCTCAACAAAAGGCAAAAGTCAAGGTCAAATGCATTAGCATAAGAGATTTTAGCAGAGGCGTCTGTGGGTTTTATCTTAGCAGGGATCTTATTATACATCTTATTGAATCTTTTGAAGAAATCAGAGACATATTCTCCTTTATTTTTCTTCAAGGACCCAAACTCTTTCATGTAATACATGAAATCTTTTTTATCTCTCCATTGTCTCAGGAAAGCATCATCTAGAGCTTCAATCCAATCAATAGATCCAGGGGTCGATCCCCTAAACCATTTCCTCACCTCACCATCAAGGATCTGGACAAATACTCTCATCTAGATATCTTCATTTTCAATGTTCAGGTTGTCTGCATAATTGTAGAAGTCAGCAAGGTGCTCTTCAGCAGTTATGTCCTCTTCTCCAGTGAATTTAGGCATATATTTCAAGTAATCTCTAGCAGGGAGAGGATTCATGGGATGAGGTAGGATTAAGGGGGCATATCTGGTAGCCACTATGGAATTCATTCAGTTTACAGGGGGACTAGCACCCACCATAGGGACAATAGGTGTAGGAGAGCCAGGAGGAGAGGAGGTTCGAACCGGAAAGACAGGAACTAAGATTATAGAAAGGAAGGGGAACAATAGGGAATTTGGAGAACAAGCTTGAGGGATAAAAGGAATAGAAGTTTCCCTTCCTTCAGTAGCAGTAGTAATAGGAGAAAGGGTGGTAAAACCCGAGGTAGGAAAATATTCTGAGGTGTTGGGCCTGAACCAGGGTACCACCTCGGGGGAGAAGGGAGTGACAAGAGTTTCTCCTTCCAATTCAATACTAGGAGGAGAAAACTCAACAGGAACAGTCCCAAAATTTAAACTACGGGAAACTCCAACAGAAGGTAACAAAATAGAATGAGATGTAGGCATTGGAGCTTCTATAGAATTATGAAAATCATCAAAAAGACCTGGTTTAGCAGTAGAAGTTCCTCCTCCAGAGGCCTTTCCCTTTATGATAATATTCTCTAGGTCAGCTTCAGGTGGCGCTAAAGGAAGATAAGGAGTATAACTTGTATGTCTGCCTCTAGAAGCCATGACTGAAACAATGAAGTCGCATGTGGGTTCTCATCAGTGGAGTCGCCAATAGTAGAAATATCAATAGTTTTGATATCTGATGCAACTTCAAAATCAGTTAATCATTGTCATTCAATACCAAGGAAAACATTCAACTTTGTCCCCAGCAACGGCACAAGAAATGTTAGCATCAGAAATCACTCCCGGATTGCGGTAGGAGCAGATCCCAATGCCCATCAGTTTTATGTCACGAATAATTTAATGGGGGTGGTTGAATGGATAGAGACCCAGAAAGATATTTCTTTAACTCAGAAAACTAGGGTTGCCATGTAAGAACAGGTGAGGTATTGATCTAACTTCCGTCATTAGGTTGAGTATAAAATGAGCAGAGGGAAGACTTGGTAGGAGAAAGGAATAAGACTACTTTGTGCATCAGACCTTCCAACAGCTTGAGAAAGAAAAAATCAGAAGACAAGATCCTCTTGGTTCAAAGTTTCAGGGAACTGAAAGGTGACTTGACTAGATCCTTCAATTCCAAGTCATTCAGCATTGAGAAAATACAAGAGCTGATTAGAAACAATGTGACTATCACAATGATCAAACATACATCATCCTATAATAGCACAACTCGACTGGACCCTCCAATTCTGAGTTGTTCTAACACAGTGTTAACAGAGAGATGGAAAGAGGCTAAAATTCATTAGACAAGAAGTCTCAAGTGACAATACATAACTAGAGCAAACAGTGCTTCATCAAAACTTTAAAATCGAGAGCCTAGCTCAACCATCCCCCTCACAAAAATGGAAAAACTACCTAGATATACTCAAAGAAAACAATCAACAACAATATCGAGTCACTGCATATAAAAAAAAAGGTACGTCTACATGTCTACTGGAAGACTGCCCATGCGGTCTCTAGACCGTGGTGTGCTTATGTCATGTGAAATAAAACTCTTGGCAGCTCTGCAGATGAATTGACAAGCCTTTAATCCTTTGTTGGATTTTCCATTTATTGTGGAGACTATGTATAACCACCACTAACAACCTTAATAACTGCTTGCTTGGGATGGGGAATGGCCCCAGTCAATTCTATACCTTTGGGACATGGAGGCCTCTTCATGCTGCCGCTTGGATATACTAAATGATTTCATGGCAAGACATGGAGGCGGACGCGAGGACTAAGGCATCAGACAGAAAGTGGTGAATGAACAGTGACTAGGCAAGGATGATTTGGCATGCACAGTGTGGAAGTAAGAAGATGAGAGGATGGGTGGACGGATGTGGCATGCATATTGCACTAGCACAAACCAATGATGAGGTGGCATGAGGTGATGGGAAACAATGACTGTGGAGGTGACAGGGGTGAGACACATGACAGGGGGTAGGAATGTGATAGGCGCAGGGGGGGAAAGATGGTGGGATGTGATTGGTTGTGGGAGAGGATGCATCCCTATGATGGGGAAGACATGGAAGGGAGAGGAATAGGTTTCAAAAGATAAAAGGGGGTGAAAATAAATGGGATATGCCACGAGGGTGTGTGGAAGACAGATGGCAGGAGGAGAGTGAGGTGGTAAGTGGTTTGGAAGTGGTGGCATCCGTCACAAGGAGGATGTAACACGATAGCAGGGGGGACTGCACTGGAAAGCCACCCACATCGGACCCCCCCCCTTATTAAAGGTCAAAGGGCCAAGGGGGTCGGGAGTCAATTGTGCGTCGTAGATCTAGGTGCCCCAATCCTAATCGTTGAGAGATGTGTGCCCCATTATGGACTCCCCCCTCCCGTTAAAGGTAGAACATAAAGGGGGCTCTGAAATGGATCCTCAACCATAGATCTGGGCATGCAGATCTCGGTCATCCAAATCTGCGTGCTCATTAAAATAATGCACCTGCTTCTAAAACCTAGGGATAATGGATATTTAGCCCATTTTTTGAACTTCTTCTTGCCGTAGGGGACATTGCTTCTAGGAAAATACCCCATACTTGATTATGTTCTAACACCACGTGTCAATGAGTTTTGAACCTATGGAAGATTTAAATGTCAGTTAGAATGTGACATGTGTCACCCACCCGATTGGGCCACATGTCCACTTCTAGTATTTCACAACATGGTGACAGATCATGTAATCCAGAGACTGGGTACTACAAAGGAAAAATATGTGATAGGTTGTGTTGGGTCGAGAACTCCCAAAGGCCCGAAGGCTGGAGTACATATCGATCGTTGATCCCAAAAGGCACGCGACAATAGATCTCGTAGTCCGGAGACTTGGTACTTTGGGAGTTTTCAAGTCTCTACAAGTGAAAAGTGTTGAAGTGCGAAGTCATGAAGGCACACAGACCATCGATTTAGGATCCCTTCAATACCTTTTTGACCTATTGTATCAAGCAGTGGATGGATAGGGTAAGCACTTCGATGAATTTTAACTTCTAGGGAATTGAGCAGTGTGGGAATTGAATGTCTCGGACCCTTGGAGTGCTGAATTAATAGAGGATCGTCCATCCTAAAACTTGATTAAGTCAAAGATCGTCAATATTTTGAAGCCTCCATATGGGGGTGGGGTCATCCATTTGATGGGAGATTAAATATCGATCGTTCAATCCTTATGGCGGAGGTAATGGAGATTTCAGCAAAGGGTAACTCCGGGAGGAAACAGGAGTTGACAACAGAGAACAGATGAAGGCTGAAGTCCAGAGAACTTGGTCCCAACACCGGTCCCATGCACAGGTAAAGAAAAAGGGCTTGGGAGGTAACTTAGTTGTGGTTTTATGGCTCGCACAATCTCCGTGTGAAAGAACACGAAGCGAGGTGCTAAGGAAGGTACTAAGTCATGGATTCGAACCATGGTCACTTGAAACCTACTTTGAGGGAAGTGCATGCACAGAATGAAATTTTGTGCTAGCCAAGGATAATAAGAAACTTTTATTTTGCAGAGAATGGGGATATATTCTTCCTGAACTAAGAAGAAAAGGACATGTAGCATTGTTTGGCAAATTTTGTTTATCATATGCTTAATTCTAACAAAATGGACACTTGCACATTTTGAAGAATTAAGGGGTTTAAACACTTCATTTTAGAATGAATATTTGAGATATGGAATAAGGTGAGGGAGCCTCCATCCATGATAGAGAGGTTGAAGGCCAAAATACTAGAGTTGGTAATGCAGAGACAGAGTCCAATGGACACAAGGGAAGAGGGGAGCAAGAAACATTGATAGAAACTATAAGAATCCTGAAAATAAAAGTGCATAGCTACAATGAAGAAAATGAGAGATTGATGAGAGAGAAAAGTCAGATAAATGCTTGAGTGTTGCAGAGCTTAAACCAATTGTAGAGGAAAACAAGGAATGGCTCCGAGTAAGGGGAAGAAGGCAGGTTTCATGAAAGGAGAGATGATAGTGGAAGAACTGGTTATTCAAGAAGTGCTAATATAAACCATAGACATCACTCACCTCCCTACTTAGCAAGGAAGTTTTATGCATCTAAATATTCCATAAGTAGTCCAAAGGTGTCTCCTATTAGGCACCAAAGAAGAAAACATGAATTGGAAATTTTGTAAGGAGATTTGAGGAAGCTCAAGGCACCATCCTTTGATGGTGAAAGAGAAAGGGAATATGATGCTGAGGCGTGATTTCTTGGACTTAAGAGATATTATCAAATGAATAACTATTCATCAAACCTAGCATCCAGAATTTCCACCTACCATTTATACAGGAAAGCTGCAATGTGGTGGGATCAACTGAAGCAAGTTGAACATATTAATGAGAGTAGGATCACTTGGAAGAAGTTCAAGAATTACTTCCTATTAATGAGAGTATAATCACTTGGAAGAAGTTCAAGAAGTAATTCCAGAAGGAGTACCTCTCATAGAATTTCTATGACAAGAAAATGCAAGAGTTCTTTGAACTCAGGTTGGGAAGCATGACTATGGTAGAATATGAGAAGAATTTCTTGGGGTTGTTAAAGTATGTCAGGTTCATTAATGATGAGAAGGTAAAAATAGAAATATTTCTAAGTGGAATTCCATCCTTTTATAAAGAAAATATTAGGTATGATGAGACCAATACCTTGACTGAGTCCATCATGAACGCTAAGTACCTGTATGAGCAAGGCCAGGGAAGAGAATCCCTGCAAAAGTCTTGGAAGGATAAGAAGAAGGAGAAGTTCGATCAGAGGAGGAAAGGATTTAAACCTCCCTTCAATAGGAATGAGCCAAATATAAATCATCAACAATATGCTAAGGGTGAATCCAAGAAACAAGAGTCCTTGGGAAAAAGGGAAGGACCACCAATCCAATGCCGGGGATGCAAAGAAGATCACCTGTACAAGGATTTCCCACACAGAAAGAATATATTGAATACTGTGCACAACGTCCAAGAGGCTACAATAGTCGAATATATGGGAATAATTTATGCATTTTTAGATGATCAACAAGTAGAGTACCAATCCAATATGATCCAGGTGGAAGGTAAGATCATAAATCTGCATGTTTCTATTTTAATTGATTCATGAGCAAGTCATTGTTACATTGATCCTAAAATAGTGGATAGATTACATTTGGAGAAAAGTAA
>CBVK0100393590.1:0-13899 GCA_900067695.1 Picea abies | reverse complement strand
GCGACAACTTGTCCACACATTGGTTACTTTGTTGCTCTCTTTCAATTGTGCCTTGATCTTTTGCACCTTTTCCTCGTATTCAATGTTTTCCAGCCTCTACTACTCAGAGAGAGTATCTTCTTCTAATGAATTGTTCTTAGCAACTCAATTTTATGCAAATGTGCTTTCTTCAGGGTTTCTATTTTATCTCTATATAGTTGATCTTTCTCATCTGTCTACTGCATAAATTCGTTTTCCATTTGATATTTTTGTTGTTTCAATTGCTCTCCCAACTCTAATACCCTTACCATATAAGTAACTAAAGTGGCACTGAGTTCACTAATAATGACTAAATTTTCCCCTGCAAATGCACTTAGGGCAGAGGTTGTATCTTTGGAATTATTTTTGGGGTATTTCCCCAAGTTCCATGAAATCATTTGATTTGGCACCTCTTTGTTGGGATTTTATCTTATTTCCCCCCTCTTTGTTGATCTCTTATCAATCCATCCTTTTGATTTTCTAAATAAATACTCTCCCAAAGGCACAACAACATCATCAAACTCGACCAACTAAGAGTAGGAAAAACCCCTTGGTATTGTGTTCAGTGGGGTATCGAGGTTGATGGGGGAGCCAAGCAGTGAGATCCCTTGTTTTGTGCTAGGACTAGAGTCTTTATTCATATCCTCTTCCAATTTTCTCTTTTTCTGTCTTTCAACTTTGACTTCCTTCTCCTATTTTTTTCTATTTTTCTTTTTTCTTCTTCCTCCCCCTTATTAGCTTCTTCTTCTACACTTTTTCACTTCTCTATTTCTTCTTTTTGTTTCTATGCTATCCTCCTTTTCTCTTCTTCTTGTTTCTTTATTTCAACTTTTGTTTTTTCTTCCTCTCTCTTTCTGGCCTCTTCCTCCTTCTATCTAGCCTCTTCCTCCTTCTATTTCTCTTTCATTCTAAACCTTTCTTCAACTTCTAGAGCCCTTTTAAGTTGTTCTTATTCTTTTTCTACTTGATCTTTCTTTCTTTCTTCTTCTCTCTCGTCTTGAATGGCCAACATCTTTTCCCACTATTCCTTGGCTATCCTCTTTTTCCATTCTTCCTCCAAATGTAAATTTTCTCTCTAGCTTTATCCACCATGAATGTCTTCTAAGGTACTTCCATCATGTGCAAAAAGGTGCATTAATCCCACAAATTTGAGATGTTCTGCAACATCACCTTTTAGATCATTTTTTCTAATTTCTCCTATACACAAACATATCTCCTTTAATATTGTAACCTCGTTTCTAGCACGAGGAACATTTAGTAGGGTAAACATTGCTACTTTGACGGGAAACTTCAACTATATCCTTTTGGAACTTGAGGCTAGGAATGAAGTGATCCCTACCTCAACTGTCTGGTAATCAATTTCCCTGCCAATTAGATTGTCAGGGACATACTTGGGTAGTAGACGTGGAACCTGTGCACACCCAAAGACTCTTGAGATATTCTCTAAGGATTTTGATTATATATGACAGAAAAAAGGGGTGCCATGAAATGGTCACATATGTCATAGAAGTATTTTTTGTAATTGCTTTCCCATAATTCAAAGCAATAAACATGTATAGGAGGTAAATTGGGGTTCCAATCCCAGCCCATTGCAAGAAAATGAATTGAAGAGCATATGGAATCTATTAAATACGAGGACATATAAAAACCTAGTTTTTTTAGTCTTGGAGCTTCTCTAACGACTTGGAATTTGTTGATCGAAAATATTTGTGCCCAGTTGAATACATGCCCTGCCTTGGCCACACAATATGCTATCGGTGTCCACTCCAGCTTAAAATGAGTACATTTTTCTTCCCCGTATAGCCTGAAAATCATTGATTCCAACAACTGGTAAGGTTCTTTGAAGTATTGGATCAAATATAATATGTTATCCTTCTGAGTGAACAACCTATCCTCATTCTACCACTCTTTGACTAGTTCGACCAGGTTGGGGTTTTCTTCCCTGAATGTATCCAATAATTGCTTATTTATATATGCATCGAGATTTCACATAATGTATCTCACATGAATGTCATTTGGATTCAATGAAGCTATAGGGGCTCAGAGCTCATTCACCATTGTAGCTATCTATGAATCCAAATGTGAGAATACCCATATTACAACATCATTATAGGGTAAGATGGTGTGTCTAGCAACAACAACATATAGCCCACTCTTCTTTATATTTTGGTATACCGCTATCTACTCATAATCCCTTGGAAAATACTCATTAACAAACATTTTATAAATGTCATTCCAGGTAGGACAATCATCCATTCCATTGAAGTAGCTCATATATGACAGTAACAAGTTATCTTGACTTTTCCCCCGAACGACAACATTCTCAGTAGGCACTTTTCCTCTTCGCACTTCGGCTCTCGACTTTCTATGTTTCTTAGGAATTCCTATAAGGTTCAAAATAACATAAGTGTTTCATAATACTGTTCGTGAATAAACAATGTACTAGAAATAAATATTTTCCTTCTTGAAAAATGATCTTACTTGAATGCTTTACAATTTATCACAAAAATTCTCAATTAGCTAAGGAGATTCTTGTTGCAGACTTGTTTTACATTGAAAAATGACTATTGCAGTGCTTGAATTAGGTTTTCAACACTTAATTGCCAACCTAATACTTCTGCAATTAATATGTCTAGGATTGAGCTTGCAGTCAGCAGAAAAGTATAGGGCCATTAATGCCATCAAAATAATTCTATCGGAAGGATGCGTTCGGGAAGGAAGTATTTCACGAAAATCTATTATCGAGAAGATTTAATTCAGAAATAATCTTTTTGAAAAATATTTTTGGAAGGATAGCTTTTGGAGAATCTTATTGGAGGAATCTGCTAAGAGATAAGGTGTTCGAAAAGGTGCATCTTCTAGAAATTTCAATTGGGAATATTTCTTCGAAAGGTATACAAGTAATTGATTCAAAACAAACTTGAAAGAGATTCCTTGAATAATATTTGGGAATTTGACCTTGTGAAGAGTGATCAAATGTGCTTGTCCACGGAAAATAATAGACATGGGTTAATAATACTTTAAAAAATAAAACCCTTTTATGACCTGTTATCCCCAATTTATAGGGATAACTAAGGATATGATGTCTCGAGGCCCTGAGGTTGCAGACATGGAGTACCGAGAGACACATGACTGGAAACATCCACATGCACAAACATATAACCACTTCACCACCACACATCCTAGATTCGTGACGATGGCATCAACCACATAAGCTTGCTTCTGAAAGATGATGGGTCTTGCTCCATGAGGTACAAGTCAGGTATTTTGGTAAGTGTCACTTTACTATTTGATGCATTTGAGTATGTTTCATTTAAAGATTCTTTTGATTATAGAACGTCTGCTTTGAAATTATGCTCTTTGCCTTGTTTCACCTTGGTGTTTGACATTGCACCCTAGTAAGTGGTCATCCTTAGGGATGAGTTTTCTACTGTGAGGTCTCCTTAATGAGTCATCGTACCATTCCCAATCATACTTATCATTTTCCACACTTCATCCTTTTCGTCTCCTTGTCTTTTGGGATTTTTGGGTGTATTGATCCAAGAAGGGATTTTACCTCATTTCATGGGAAGAAGGGGATGAAGGCCCAGAGGTTTGTAGCTGGAAAAAAGATAAAATCTAATCATAAACCTTCTAGATGCTTGCCCAAGGATCCTGAGAACAATGACATGTCTCTCATAAGAAACTGATGGGACCTGTGAAAAATAAAAATACAAAAATGCCAACCAAGGTAGAGCATGTGTGGGCAATGTTTTTCATGCTTAGGTAGAAGTCCTACACATTGTCTTCAAATTGGGGAAGCATAGTGTGACCAGGGTAGAGTCAAGGTGGGCAATGCTTTTCATGCTTAGGTAGAAGTCCCACCTTGGCTTCAAATTGGAAACATTTTAAATAATTAATGACAATAAATGAGCTTGGAAAAATGATGAATTGAAAATGAAGGTGAAACACACCCTCTACAAAGGAACCCATAAATGAGACAATACAAACCCTTGTATGTCATGAACCCCATGCCCAAAGGTCTTACCCCCATCCACTTCATCTTCTTCACATGACTTAGAGAGGTTTCCACCTAGAAAATACTCCTTGACTTAAGGACCGATTCACCCAATAGGTCATGTTGTCAACCCTCCCATACCTAAACTTGGCAAATTGTATAGGGTCTTTGAGAACTTGTTTAATTTGATGAGGTAGTTTTTGATGTACATGCTTAGGTGGCTCTTATATTAAAAGTGATTTTACTTGCCATGATGCTTTGACTTGAGATCCTTGGAGGGCACACTTGTTTGTCTTTGCAGAACCTTGTTGATGGACACTTTGGAGGAATAGGCCCAACTTGGGCCTTCATTAGGAAGGAATTCCACCGATTGGATGCCATAGCCCAGACCTTGGGGAAAGGCATGATATGAACGTTTCCTTTGGAGGCAAAGGAAGACACCTTGGAGGACCTCACCTAGCCCTTACAAGCCCAACGAGTTTCCTTTGGAGGTTAAGATGTCATCTTGGAGGGATTGACGTCACCCTAGGGCTAGGGTTTTGGTGGTGATGATGGTGTTTGATGGACACTTGGAACTTTTGGATGAGGAGAGGCCTAACACATGAGAGGGAGGCCTTAGGAGGCCCAACGACTTCTTCTCTCTTGCTCAACAACTTGCTAAAGTGCCAAGATGTCACCCTAGAAGGGGTTGACATCACACTTAGAGTTTCTTTTGTGCATTTTTAAAAGTTAAAATTAAATTCACTTTGTAATGTTTTTAATTAGTAACTATTAGATCTGTGTTAAGAGTTTGCAAGCAAATGTTTGATAGAATCTTATTATACATTTTTGTTAATAATGATAATGATAATAATCTATTTTTAAGGTCACAATTAAGCTAGACATCAAATTGGTGTCTGAAAACCCTTTATTTGTGGGACAACCCCCTTCAAGTAGGGATTAGAGTGTTGTTTATGGAGGTGTACATACCCTACTCTACCCCTTCTGGATTTGAATCTATAACCTCCAAGGAAGAAACGCATGTTCTTAACCATTACACCTACATGTTCTCAACCAATTTCCACCTAGAACTTCACACAATGTATCTAATTGCACATTTTTATTTTGATATTGACAACTTTCCAACATCCTTGACCTTTTATATTGATTAATGATCCAGGAAGGGATTCACACAACACATTAGATTTCATCATAAAAGTTGCTTTCTTCTTCCATTATTATCATTGTACTCATCTTTGGTGTATTATTATTATATCTATTTCTTAAGTGAGAATATGGATATCATTTGTGCAAGTTATTTTTGGTTTAATTTTATTATAAAATTTACCTTTATCTAAAGTAGTTTAAGATTGCCCCCAGGGTGTAAGGAGTCGATGATGGAGTGTATTGTTAAGGCACTCCATTATGCGAAGTCATCCGTTTGAAACCCTGACTTATCTTGTGTGTCATATATGGGGCATCATGGACACACTTAGAGATTATAATGATAGCAGTCAGATAACATGACCTTGTGTCATGCGAGTACTTGCCCAACTAATTGTTGATTCCACATGTTACAAAAAAAAATTTCAAAATTTGTAAACGCTAACTAATTTTTTTATGTGTACATGCCTTTTTATGCCTTTAACATAATATATATGTAAATTATGTAAGATAATTGTTTAATAAAAAAAAAACACTTCAATTTTTTCAATGTATTATGAAATATATTATAAATATTATTGTTTTGTTAAATATTTTCATAATTTTAAATCTTGAAAACATTATAAAGATTAGAAGTGTTACCTTTTTTTAATTAAAGAGTTAATATAATTATAGAGCAAGTTGTTAAATATGTCGAAAACCAACTCAATGTAGGACTTCATGTCTTACTACCTAGTTATTTACACAAATAGGAAGAAACACAAAGATTATATCCACTTAGATTTACTTTTCCACCATCCAAAATTTGTACAAATTCACTATAACATATAAATCACATTTTCTTGACCTCAAAATGTTTCCGAAAACCACTCTCCCATAAAAAAAAAACACCCTCTAATTGAATTTAGTATCTTGTCGTTGTATCCCTTTCCTCATCTTTCTCTAACTCTATTTGTCAAAACATAATGTTGTATGTTTTTTTTTTTTTTTCATAGAATCATATTCATCCATTTGGGTCATTGCTAGAGATTAAGATTAAAATTAAGTCTCTCATTCATTACTGCTAATTGAGAATACTTTATCAATATCAAAATTATTAAAAAAACACATTTAATTCATGTAATCATTTGGGTTTTATTATTACAATAATAACAAATTTTAAGAATATGCTCTTAGAATTAACTCACAAACTTGATGTTTGGATTTAAAAGATGCAAGCAAGGATGATTTTAGGGACTAAAATTTTCATGGTTTTTCCCAAAACAATATTCGCTATTCCAAAAATGATTCGCCCAAATTCTATATGATAAAATTATTTTACTTTAAAAATCGCAATTTTTTTATACAAACTATATAAAATCCTTAGAAATTTGAATATTTTTACAAAAATATTGCCAAACATTTTATAGTTGGCATATGAAGGATTAGTAAGATTCGCCAAGGTTTCTACATTTTAAAATAATTTTCCATCCTTAAAATCATCCATGGATGCAATGAGTATGTAGATGTATCAAAATAATCAGTTCACTTAGTTCTTCCAACTCAAAAAAATGAAAATAAAATATTTTTTTGTTTGTTTGTTAGAAATGTCGTCACTTGTAGGGCCAACATTTTAACCATTGGCTAAGAAACCACAACATAGGGGTATCTAAGCCATCAAAATCACTCAGGGATCACATGCGGCCTGGGCTGCACCAACCCTTAACATGGATGGATTTTTGGGTGTATCCTCCTGACTAAACACACCGTAAGGGTATTGAACTTGGGTCGCCTAGCAAACGAAACCCACACCTTAACCGGTTGAGCCAACGTGAATTGAATTTTAATTTGAAGGAAATGGGGGTGGGCTTTGATCTACTTATGTCTGCACGGGTCACAATACCATTTAATATAATATATCTGGGTGCAACCACACATTTGACCACTACCTCAAGGTGCCTCATGGATCTAGGTAATGTTGGATTTTCAATGAGCTATGGTTCTTGTATCCTCTTTATATTTTCTGTTTAACTATTACTTGAACCATAACTACTGCAACAAACCAATATCACAAGAAGAATAACCATGCACAAGAACACAAGAAGTATCCTGGGAAACCCTTCTCAACAAGGGAAGAAAACCCAACCAATCCTTTACTATATTCTTCAAGAGAAATACCTCCCACTCCATCACCAAACCTAGCACACAAGAGGGTGTTGTAATTCTCATAATTTGAGACCACAACTTCTGAAATCATGAGATGACACAATGCTAAGTGTGTTTCCTCAATGGGGATTCAAATTGATTTATATAAGAATTGTCACATCAAATGACGTGTCTTTTAGCACAATAGGGCCGACCTTAATAACTCAAAATATAATTAATAATTACCATATTAATTATTATCTTTTTATATTAATTATATTTTACATTATTTATCTTTTATATTAAGGTGGGGCTGACCTGTACCCTTTACATTACAATTAGTGTTACAGGAAGGTCTGACTCTTGAACAATATAGCAAGGGATCTCATACACCCACTAGTGCTCAACCACTAGGGGCACATTGATGCAAGAGCATTGTCAATGAAGCCACATGGGATGATAGCACAACGCCTAGCGTGCCTTTCGAGTAAATTCAGAATCTTAATGCTGGCGTTTCCTGCAAATAATTTTTTTGAAATGATTGAAAACTGAAGAAGATCAAAATGCTTTGGAGCTGAATGATCACGAGTGATCTAGAAGTTTCACTCCTAGACTTTATTGTAACAAAACTTAAGTGGTAGTTAGTTTTTTTTTTGGAGTAGATAGACGTTGTAAATGGTGATTAGACACCACTAGAGTAGTTGGAGGGAGAGGCTCGAGGAGCCTTTTGTCTTTCATTGTAACACATGCCCAAGACAGGCTGTAGAAGGTAGATAAGAGAGGAGAGGAGAGAGTTGAGATTCCGTTACAATCCAACTTGCACATATTGTAATAAGACATTCATGTTAATAAAAAAAAAACAATTTTTCCTACATATGATTCCTTATGTGTTTATGTGTGTTTTATGAATGTTATCTGTGGTTATGTGTGCTGTAGATGTGAGTCAGATTTCATCTACAGGGAACAAATAGACTTCACTATTTGTTTGTGAGTTTTCTGAGTTGTTCTTGGTTATTAGGATAAATGGAAGGAGTGCATGAGAAAGTGGTGGAATCTCTGTGAGTCAGCACAAGGAGTCCACATTTGAATTTCAAATCGAATTCAAAAGAGAACGTGCCAAGAGGGCACACTTGGATAAATACAGACTCAAGGATATCCTCAAAGTTACTGAATACTATAGAAGAAGGATTGTGCAAAGAAGACACAAAGAAGAAACCTAGAGTTACTGAACACTCCGAGGGACAGGTTTTTCAAGGAGTGCATTGAGTAGGCACTAGGAATGTGCAGGAAGATTATTGGAAAATCTTCTAAGTCTGAAATCGTCTGAAGGCCAATCAATTAGAATGAGTGCATGAGGTAGACCAACTTGCCTAAGTTTGAAATCTCAAGAGAAAGAGAGAAGAAAGTGCCAAGAGGGCGCCATAAAATCTTCTAAGGAAGTGGAAGGCTTGAGCCCCTTTGAAATTTTGAGTGAGTCCCAAAGCTTAGAAGAGATAGCGCAATGAGTGCATAAGAGTCAGACTTATTCCAAGTCTTGAAGCTGAGGAGGAGAAATGCAGATGAGAACCAAAGTCATTGGGCTCACAGAAGGATCAAAGGTCGAAGCCCTTGAACACTAGAAATTTTCCAAGTTCGGGAGTCATCCAAGCTAAGGTCGAAGAGAAGTTACAATAGCCATCAGATCTGCTCTTGGAGGAAGTTTGGACCATCAGATCAGGGTCCAAGATGAAGGAGGAGCGCACCAGGGAGAAGAACAGATCCCATCCATTGGATCTGGGTGCATGGATTGACAACCGTCAGATCCAAGTAAAGTGCACGAGATTAAACTTTCTTTAAGTGCACAGGAGGGTGGACTCACGAAGCCCCAAAATCCTGAAGTGGATTGGAATTGTCTATCGTCCAGAGGGACAGGTGGCAATAGATCTAGAAGTTTGGAGCTAATGCACTCCATAATATTTTAGGTGAGTAGAGTGCAAATCTGCCAAATTTCCGAAGCCCAGAGCTCATCCCAGTCGTTAGTGCTGGAAGGGACACATGGAGCAAGATCTGAGCCTCCAGAGGAACAACACTCTGGAAGATTTCAGATGAGGTTGTTGCAAGATCGCTGAAGTACCAAAGTAGCCGAGTAGATCCTAGCCTTTGATCGCCAGGAGGCATGCAACACCATATCGTGGAGTCTAGAAGGAAGCACTCTGGAAGAAAGTGGGTGCAGAAAGTGGAAGAACTCCTGAAGTCGCAGGGAGCCGGAGGAGATATGAGCTGTTCGTTGCAAAGAACGCATGTCAATGGATTGTGCAGTCTGGAGAAGTAACACTCCGAATATTTAGCATGTGGAGTTCTCAAAACTCCCGAACTCTCGAAGAGTGGAGTTGATCCTAGTCGTTGGCGTAGGAAGGCATGTGGGAGCAGATCCGACGGTCTGAAGGTATAACACTCCGAAGAAAGCAGAGAGCAGAGTTGGGAAAACTCTCGAAAGAGCCGGAAGCCGGAGCAGATCTTTGTTGATTTTTCATAAGAATTAAGTTAAGCATGTAGTTCATTTCAATTTCATCATGTCTTAACCATAAACAAGAATGTTGCAGCAACCAAGATCACAAGAAGAAACACCATGCATAAGAATACAAGAAGTATCCTGGGAAACCCTTCTCAACAAGGGAATAAAACCCAGCCAAATCCTTTTCTATATTCTTCAAGAGAAATACCTTTCACATCCAATAATAACTTAGCACACAAGGGGGTGCTTAAGCCCTAGAAACCCTAGTGCCCAAGAGAGGTGCGCACCTTTTTCCAAGTAGAGGTGTTTGCTGAAATTTCCAAACTCATGAGAAAGATATGATTCTACAATGGAGAATCATCTCTTACTTAAGGTGGGGCTGACCTGTACCCTTTACATAACAATTAGGGTTACATGTAGTTCTGACTCTTGAACAATATATAGAAAATGATCTGATACACCCTCTAGTGCTCATCCACTAGGGGCACATCCATAGGGATGTCACAACTCTGATTCACTGCATTACAAAGAAGAACCAAGTATTCACACGTTCACATGTTCTCGTCCACATGCACGTCCACTCTACAGAGTTGCTTTCCCACTGCCACCGACAAAAGAATAATCTAGATTATTCTTGTCAACTCTACTGCTCAAAGGAGGCTATCACATCATCTTCATTTCTGTTCACATGACGATGTGCCCATCACTTTTGGGATTTCACACATTCACCTTGTGCTTAGCCACATGCACGTCCTAACTCAACAGATCGATTTTCCACCGGATAATCATCTGGATTTCTTCTCACTCACGTCATGGAGGAGGTCATCTCTATGTTCCTGACTCTATCTCAGGTAGGAACCACATACGCTTCTTAGGGGATTTCTCTCAGGTTTGTAAGATGAGAGAAAGACTCACATAGTTGCTATGTTCCACATCTCACAGGTTTGTAAGTTGGAGGATGTCTCCCATAGATTCATTCATCAACATTCCCTCTCATCTAGGGAGGCATTCTATATCATTGCAAGTCTCACACAGATGCATTTTGAATTTTGTCTTGGCTGGAGTTATCAACACTCCCTCTCAACTAGGGATCCATTCTTCACAAAGTTAATTTGGTGAAGATATCTGCAATCTTCTCATGTGTAGGAAGGTACTACATGTGTACGATTTTCCTCTGCATCATATCTTTGAAATACATATGTTTCATCTCATTGTATTTCGATCCATCAGGAAACACTGGGTTCTCAAGGAGCCTTTACTCATGACTTTTGGTCATGATCATAGGATCCATCTCATGGTCAAGTAAATCTGTCAAAATCTTGTGAAGCCACATTGCTTTGCACATTCGATGCTTATATACTCTACCTGTGCGGTACTCAAGGCCACAGAGTTTTGTTTTTCTGCTGTATCGGGAAACCATGGAAATTTTCACCGTAGAACATCAATTGGATTTGTTCTTTCGATCCACTGTACTTTCTGCTCCATCTGAATTGGTCTATCCTGCATACTTAGTTTCACATTGGAGGCATATCTCAGGCCATATCCAGCTGTGCCTTGTATATATCTCAATATGTGTTTTGTTGTTGTCTTAGTGAGTCTGTCTTGGTTGACTCATGAAATGACTAGGCACATTCACTGCATGGTATGAATCTAGTCTAGTGTTAACCAAATACATTAGTGATCCAATTAGTTGTGGATCAGTCTCTTCTGAATCAACATCAATCTTCTTCTTTAAATCCATCAAGGTGGATTTTTCATTCTGTCATATTGAACTTCTTTAATATTTTCACTGTATATTTTCCTTGATTCAGTAAAATCTTATCGTTCCTCTGTCATACTTCTTGTCCCAAGAAGTAGTGCATCATACTCGGATTCTTCATCTCGATTTCAAAAGTCAAGTATTACTTGTATCCAACAACAACACTTTCTCAATAAGTCATCAGGATCAGGTTCTCGTCACCAACATTGTATAGGTTTGGATCAACAATACTCTTGCTGAAAGTCATCAAGAATCTATCTATCTGCTATAGTTTCCAACTCATGGATGGTAGTACGGATGGAAGTGTATTGGGTTTACTGGGTCAAGTGTCTCATCATAGACAACTCCCTCTGTTTATGAGAAACCTCTGGCTATAGATCTTGTTTTGTATTTCTCAACACTTCCATCAACTGCATGCTTGATCTTATAGATCTACTTGGAAGTTACCATAGACTTCCCTTTCCGGTCCCTAAATAATATCTTATGCATCATTCTTTAAGACATACTAGCATTCTTCTCTTATGGCATATTTCCATACCGACTCTCTTGTTTCTTCTCTAAAACAAGGAGTCTCAGCATCAATGAAGTGGCTCATGACTGAAGGATAGCTTGAAAATCTCTTTTTCTTTCTCAGAATGTGCCTTGAGAGGCTTGTATGTTTCTCTACCTCTTGCAGAGTGAATCTAGGTAGGCATTTTATGACTTACTGCAATATCTCTGAACGTATCAACTGGATATCCTGGATAACCTGGATTAATGTATGTCTCCCTCTGAATTGCTGAAGGGGGAGAAGATATTGTCTCACTGTCAATCTCCATCTGAGATTCTCTGGTTCTTTGAAAAACTATCTCTTCTTCAAGGACAACGTCTCTGCTTGTCTCAATCTGTCTCTTACTAGAGATGTATTTGAAGATTCATTGTATCCTTTCTTCCTAAAGGATCTAGCTTGGACTTATTCTCTTTGGGTACATAAATTGTAATGTTCCTTTCCAAATAGGAGCTCCAGAGAGGAGGCTTAATGGTCTAAATCGCCCCATTAGACTATAGCCAGGGCCAAAGAGGGGTAAACAGGGTTACTAGAGGTCACTCCAGTCACAGGTGTTATATTTCTTTTAAAAGGGTTAAAATCGCTTTTAAGTCATTATGAGCTAAAAATAGAAGTCAACAGTGAATTAGGGTTTCAACAGTGATTTAGGGTTTTGGAAGTCAACAACGAATTAGGGTTTCAACATGATTTAGGGTTTTGGAAAGATATAAAGGAAGGGTCATCGACCTAATTCATTATTATGTAGATTATGACTTGTCATTGAGGAGAAGAGGCACATCTCAGGAGAGATAGTTCAGTGTATTCCAGGAGAAAGACACCAGTTGGCTGATTTTGGTGTTGAAAGACACACCCTAGTCACCGGGAAGATCATCCAGGTCTTCCATCATTCTTCATTGATTTCGCAGTGCTCCCATATTCCAGGTATTATAATTTAGTTGCTTATTTGTATTCTGGATAAGATCCTTTTTGTCTTTTGATCTAGCCGAGTGTTGTTATTTTATTTAGCTGCAGCTGCTTATTTGTATTCTGGCTAAGATCCTTTGTCTATTGATCTAGTCGGGTGTTGTAAGTTTATTCAGCTGCATTCAACCATTTTGTAATCCATAGAGATATCATAATACAAACTTTGCAGTCCTTTGTCGCATTTATTATTTGTATGATCATTTATCTGTTGTAAACCTTTGATCCTACACACACATTAGCAACATTTCCTAGACTAGCCAAGTCANCCTTTGATCCTACACACACATTAGCAACATTTCCTAGACTAGCCAAGTCAAGAACATTACAGTGGTATCAGAGCTTTAGTCCTGCCAGCCCGTGACTAAAGATAATGAGTGCAGCAGAATACCCTGAGGGCCATGAACACGTAGGTGATGAATATGTCACTTACAATAGGCATTAGGAAAGAAGGCATAGGCCTGATTTTCCCCCTTTTCCTCCTAGCTTAGAGGAAGAGGAAGAGGCACACAGAGAATTAGAGAGAAGGGAAGAGCGTGAGGCTGAGCGCGAGGCATAGAGGATGCTAGGAGACAAATATGAGCGACCAGAGGGCAGTGACAAGGCCCCCGTAGATCCAGAGGCAACTTTCATGCAGATTAGCAATGATATGTTAGCTAGTCAATGGACCATGTCTCAGTCCTTAGCACTGGTGGTTGATAGATTGGCTAGAGTGGGCACCCCAGATACACAAGTCCCACATGAAGCACAGGGGAACTCGGGAGCAGGAAGTAGACCCCAGTCACCCTCTCGCACATACATTCCGTGAGTAGGATTCCCAGACCCTTTTTTCCCAGTTTCCAGAGGCCCCCCCCCGT
>CBVK0100393589.1:0-21590 GCA_900067695.1 Picea abies | reverse complement strand
ACATTGGGTCACAGTCGCATCACCTCCTATAGGGAGTTTATAGATAGGCTCGTGGATAGGTTTGACAGGAAGGATCCTTAGATACACTTCAGGGATCTAGCCCAGTTGAGACAAACTGGCACAACAGAGGCGTTCATCACAGAGTTTTAGCGGGTAGCCATGGCAGTGACAGATATATCAGAGCCCAGGATGATCATGCTATTCACAGAAGGACTCATAGAACCTTTGAGAGGATGGGTGAAGGCATACAGGCCTCCCACTTTGCAGGATTCCATCCTTTGCACTCGATTTCTGGAAGACTCAGTGCCAAAGACTAAAACTTTCTTCAAACCATTTGTGCCCCAGAAGAATTGAGACAGTAAGCCATTTTAGATAGAATGGAAGGGCAAGGAGAAGTTGGATGATGAGACTAGGTGATAGCTTATGAGGAAGAATTTTTGCTTCAGCTGTAGAGATCCTTGGGTCCCAGGCCACAGGTGCATGGGCAAGGGAGAGATTCATTATATTGAGGTAACAACAAACAACGTGGACAGTGAGGAGGAGGAGTAGGACAATGGTTCCACTAGTTTAGAGGAGGATTCAGCCCCAACAGAGGAGCATCCTCCCCATAGACCACCGAAACCGACAGGATCCCATCCTCCAGTAGTCCCACAACCGCCAGAACAGGCCAACAGGAGGAAACCAACAAAGGGAGGTGTCATAGCGACCCTTTCTGGTGTTCCCAGGTATGATACCCTTCGTATCAGAGGGATTATTCAGGGGCAATGGGAAATTGCCCTGATAGATGGTGGGGCCACCCACAACTTCATCGACTCTTCACTAGTATCGAGACAAGCACTTCAGACAGAGGAGTTTGAGGGGTTTGATATTGCGGTAGCAGATGGCCACACAGTGGAGTGTCTAGACAAAGTTCCAAACTTGGAAATGAAGTTAGGCAACTACACAGTGAGAGACACATTTTATGTGGTTGACCTATCTGACATAGATGTGGTGTTAGGAGTTCAGTGGATGATTACCTTGGGAAAAATCACTACCAACTACCAAACCTTGGAAATGGGATTCCGAGATCAGGATGGGAAGAAGGTTGTTCTAAGAGGTATGTCAACAGGAGCACCGAGGACAGTTTCAACCAAGAGGATGGAGAGGATATTTAGACATGGGGAGGTAGCATATGTCACAGAATGCTTGATCACTACTCAGAAGGATTCAGAAGGTCGACAATAATACCATACAGAGATCAAGAATTTATTGGGACGACATGCAGGTCTTTGATGCTATTCCACCAGGGAGACCACCTGACAGTGGGTTTGAGCACACAATTGAGTTGGAGGAGGGGGGAAAACCTATGATCACCCCTCCCTATCGTCATCCTAGGAGGTTCAAGGATGAGATAGAGAAGGAAATCAAGGAATTGCTGGAGATGGGACACATCAGACTGAGAAACAACCCATTTGCTTCTTCAGTTGTCTTAGTTCTGAAGAAGGATGGCACCATGAGGATGTGCATTGATTACCGAGCCTTGGAAAAGAAAACCATCAAGAACCGATACCCTATCCCACCCATTGACGAGTTGATGGATGAACTGCATGGGGCATTTTTCTTCTCAAAAATTGATCTACGCTCTGAATATCATTAGATCAGCATCCGAGAGAAGGACATAGAGAAGACGACATTTCGATGTCATTTTGGACACTTTGAGTTCCTGGTTATGCCATTTGGACTAACCAATGCACCTGCTACATTCTAGTCTTGCATGAACCATATATTCAAGGATCAGTTAAGGAAATCAGTCTTGGTTTTATTCGACGACATCTTGATCTATAGCCGGTCATGGCAAGAGAATATGAGGCACCTGGATGAGGTATTGAGCATCATGGAGGCACAATCATTATATGCCAAAGAGTCCAAGTGCGAGTTCGGTATGATAGAGCTGCTTTACTTAGGCCACGTCATCAGTGCATAGGGGGTATAGGTGCACCAAGAGAAGATCAGGGCCATTCTGGATTGGTTGACGCCCAAGAACGTGACCGAATTGAGGAGCTTCTTCGGGCTGTGTATCTATTACAGGCGGTTTTTCTGGGGTTTTTCTCATCTTGGAGCACTGCTGACAGATCTTACCAAATATGGGGCCTTCATATGGACCGAGAAATCACAGGAAGCCTTTGATCACATGAAGGAAGTCATGGGCACTTGTCCAGTGTTGGCACTACCGGACTTCACCTTACCATTTGTACTAGAGTGTGACACACCCAACGAAGGGATTGGTGTAGTTTTGATGCAGGGAGGACACCCCATTGTTTTCGAGAGTCAGAATCTTAGTCAACCTAAGAGGTTGTACTCCATTTATGACAAGGAAATGTTGGCAATCATTCATGCCTTGACCAAGTTCAGACAATATTTGGTGGGAAGCAAATTCGTGGTCAAGACCGATCACAACAGTTTGAAGTATTTCTTTGAGCAGAAGGACCTCAATGAGCACCAATAGAAATGGGTGATGAAGGTAAAGGAATTCAACTTTGACATAGAGTAGGTCAAGGGGAAGAAGAAAATTGTGGCTGATGCACTATCGACGAGACCTGCAACATGTTCTTTGATGGAGATTTCTGCAGATTGGAAATCCCACTTGTTAGTGGAATATTCCAAGAACAATTTCACTTGTGAGGTGATGGATGGGCAGATACAGGATGACCAGTATAGGGTCATTGGCGATGTCATATTTTACAAGGATAGAGTCTACTTGGTGCCAGATTTAGGGCTTAAGAAGAAGATCATCACCACAGTTCATGATTCACCTCTAGCAGGCCATTAGGGTTTTTTCAAAACCTACAGACAGATCAAAGAGAGGTTCTCATGGAAGGGCCTTAAACAAGACGTTATGAGACACGTCAGTGAGTGTCCGACTTTCGAAAAGAACAAGTCAGAGAATTCTCTTCCAGCAGGGCTACTTCAACCACTCCTCATTCCATAGCAGAAATGAGAGAGTATATCTATGGAATTCATCACAGGTCTACCCAAGGTTCAAGGTAAGGACTATATCTATGTAGTGGTCGAAAGATTGACCAAGTTTTCTCACTTCTACGCCATACCGATAGAGTACAGTGCAGTTCAGGTAGCCGAGATTTTCTTCAGGGAGGTCTTTAGACTTCATGGGTTGCTGAAGAACATCATCAGTGACAGGGACAGTCGGTTCATAGGGACATTTTGGAGAGAGTTGTTTCGGTTGGTGGGGATAGAGTTGACACCTAGCACCAGCTATCACCCTCAGACAGATGGGAATACCGAGATTTTCAACAAGTGGGTTGAAGGGTATTTGAGGAACTATGTAGGAGGACAACATAGAACATGGGTAAAGTGGTTACATTTAGGAGAACATTGCTACAACACCACCTTCCACATGTCCATTGGTATGACACCCTTAAGAGCATTGTACGGATATGATGCTCCCACTTTGGTAGACTTGGTATTCTGGGAGAGTAGAGCTGCCAAGGCCAAGGATTGGATCATAGAGGGTCAGGATATTCTCAAGTTGTTGAAAGAGAACCTGCAGGCGGTGCAAAAACAATAGAAGATAAGTGTAGACAAGCACATGATAGAGCACAACTTTGAGGTTGGAGATTTGGTTTTCTTGAGACTCCAACCCTACATAAAATCATCTCTAAAGAAGAGTGGGGCTGAGAATCTCAAGCCCATATTTTATGGTCCTTACAGGATCATGCGCCGAGTAGGAGAGGTTGCTTACGAGCTAGAGATTCCAGAGGGGAGAAAGATTCATAACGTGTTCCACGTGTCTTGCCTAAAAAAGGAAGTGGGACAATTCATTAGCACATCATAGGAGCTTCCCTTGTTGGATGAGGAGGGACAGTTGGAGTTAGTTCCAGAGGCGTTTTTGGAGTTTCGGGAGCAGAAAATGAGGAGAAGGGTCATCAAAGAGTGTTTGATCAGATGGAGAGGGATTCCAGTAGAAGACGCTACTTGGGAGAGCGAGCAGGTGTTGCAACACCTTGGACTGGTATTGCTTGAGGACAAGCAATTTCGGGAAGGGAGGACTGTAATGTCCCTTTCCAAATAAGAGCTCCAGAGAGGAGGCTTAATGGTCTAAACAACCCCATTAGACTATATCTAGGGCCAAATAGGGGTAAACAGGGTTACTAGAGGTCACTCCAGTCACAGGTGTTATATTCAGAAAGTGACATTGAGCTAAAAAGGGTTAAAAGCACTTTTAAGTCATTATGAGCTAAAAATAGAAGTTAACAGTGAATTAGGGTTTCAACAATGATTTAGGGTTTTGGAAGTCAACATTGAATTAGGGTTTCAACATGATTTAGGGTTTTGGAAAGCTATAAAAGAAGGGCCAGCGACCTAATTCATTATTATGCAGATTATGACTTGTCATTGAGGAGAAGAGGCACATCTCAGGAGAGATAGTTCAGTGTATTCTTGGAGGAAGACACCAATTGGTTGATTTCGGTGTTGAAAGACATACCCTAGTCACTGGGAAGATCATCCAGGTCTTCCATCATTCTTCATTGATTCCACATTGCTCCCATATTCAGGGTATTATCTTTTAGTTGCTTATTTGTATTCCGACTAAGATCCTTTTTATCTTTTGATCTAGCCGAGTGTTGTTATTTTATTCAGCCGCAATTGCTTATTTGTATCCCAGCTAAGATCCTTTGTCTGTTGATCTAGTCGAGTATTGCCATTTTATTCAGCCGCATTCGGCCATTTTGTAATCCACAGAGATATCATAATACAAACTTTGAAGTCCTTTGTTGCGTTTATTATTTGTATGATCATTTATATGATGTAAACCTTTGATCCTACACACACATTAGCAGCGTTTCCTAGACTAGCCGAGTCAGGAACATTACATGAATGTAAATGATCATGTACATAATCTGCTCCATATCTCATCTAATATGTTTCCTTCTGCAACCTTCACTATGGCTTCCTCAAGGCTATCACTTGTGACCTGAACAAGGTCAACAAGAAAGAATAATACTCTTTTGATAATAGTAGATAAAACAAAAAAATGAATAATCATCACAGTAGCTCCTTTAGAGCTATCACTTGTGACCTGTCTAAAGCAAAGATCAAAATTAAGAAATACAATATGAAATGAGGTCAACACTCTTATAGTGTTGTGATCAAACATTCCTCCATGGTAACTTGGGATCAACACAAGAAGTTTCTCCTAGAGGAGATGCTAGTTGTATTTGTTACAATCAACATTTATCTCAATATGCTCACATGCTACCAAGTATAATACTTTACAAAGACTGCTACCTCAACTATAGTGTTTACTTGTAAAGGGGTAGTAATCAACTTTGTCATGTGTAATTTTGAATCTTATCAGCTTAATTAATCAAACCTAGAACCTGGAGTCTTGTCCTCAAGAATGTGTGTGTGTTGCTTTTCTTCCAAGTCTCCTTCACTCAATTTGACAAGTGCTTTCTCCAACCTGTCTTTTGTACTAGGAAACTATGCTATCTTGACAGAAGGTTGGGTTAGAGAATAAAACCTATGATCTCAACTTTAATCCATCTAATACCTTGACTTTAATTTTCACCAAAGGTTAGTATGATGTTCATAGCTTCAACATGCAACCTAGATCAAAATAATGTCATAACAAATAGATGCATATCATAATAATCAGACCTGGGTTGCATTATTCTTCTGATTGTGTTGGATCTTGAGATCCTTCTGGATCTATGGCAAGAGATCCCTTCTCCTGCAAATACCCTTTAAAGATTAACGATTTAAACATATGTGAGTACATACCTCTGATAGCATTTGCAGGTAGTGGTACCATCTAGTAGCAACGATAATAATTACCAACTCTTAAAAACTTCAAGGATGACTGCAACTGGTACTACAACTAATACTTCAACTGATACTGCAACTGCAATTGAAACTGCAACTGATTCTGAAATTGCAGCTTAGGGTTTTATGAGGAAACCCTAATTTTTCAAACTTAAAATTTTGAAATTCTGATCGAGGGGCTAGATGCGATGAGTTGAGGCAAGTAAGCTGGCACAGTCAAATTTATAAAAATCCAAATCCCCCCCCCTCAAACTTGACCAATGGATTTCTGGACTGGTGCTTTTGATTTTCTAGTACTTCTGGTTTTCTGGTACTTTTGGTTTTCTAGTGCTTTTGGTTTTTTGGTACTTCTGGTTTTCTGGTGCTTCTGGTACCGGTGAAAACTAGGGTTTCACTTTCCAAGAGTTTTATCCACTGAAAAGGTGCGATGAAGGTGCCAAAGAGTTCCTTGATCTAGGGCGCACTTTTCTAGATGTCTTTTGGGCTGAAATTCCTCTTCAATAAAAGCCCTAATTTTCTTGTACGACAACAATAACGTTTTTCCTTTTTCTTGTGAAAGATGCTTGTGCAATGGGCTCTTCAAGACCTATGCTCTGAAACCATGTTGATTTTTTCCTAAGAATTAAGTTAATCATGTAGTTCATTTCAATTTCAACATGTCTTAACCATAAATAAGAATGTTGCAGCAACCAATATCACAAGAAGAAACACCATGCACAAGAACACAAGAAGTATCCTGGGAAACCCTTCTCAACAAGGAAAGAAAACCCAGCCAAATCCTTTGCTATATTGTTCAAGAGAAATACCTTTCACCACCAAGAATGACTTAGCACACAAGAGGTTTCTTAAGCCATAGAAACCCTAGCGCCCAAGAGAGGTGCACACCTTTTTCCAAGTAGAGGTGTTTGTTGAAATTTCAAACTCATCAGAAAGATATGATTCTACAATGGAGAATCAACTCTTACTTATATTAGACTTTGACCAATCAACAAAGGCATCTATTGGCTCAACAGGGCCGACCTCTCTAAGTCAATTATATTAATATTAATATTAATTATATTTTACATTTATTATTAACCATATTAAGGTGGGGCTGATCTCTACCCTTTACATAACAATTAGGGTTACATGTAGGTTTGACTCTTGAACAATATATAGCAAATGATTTGATACACTCACTAGTGCTCATCCACTAGGGGTACATCCATAGGGATGTCAGAGCTCTGATTCACTACATTACAAAGAAGAACCAGGTCTTCACACGTTCACTTGTGCTCATCCACATGCACATCCACTCTACATATCTGCTTTCCCACTGCCACCGATAGGAGAATCATCTAGAGTCTTCTCGTCAACTTTGCTGCTTAGAGGAGGCTATCACATCATCTTCATTTTTGTTCACATGACGATGTTCCCAACACTTTTGGGATTTCACACGTTCACCTTGTGCTCAACCACATGCACATCCTAACTCAACAGATCACTTTTCCACCGGATAATCATATGGAGTTCTTCTCACTCACGTCATGGAGGAGGCCATCTTTATGTTCCTGGCTCTATCTCAGGTAAGATTCACGTACCCTTCTTAGGGGATTTCTCTTAGGTTTGTAAGCTGAGAGAAAGACTCACATAGTTGCTATGTTCCACATCTCACAGGTTTGTACGCTGGAGGATGTCTCCCATAGCTGCATTCATCAACAATCTGGGTCGTCCAAGCCAAAAGGACATGTGTCGCCAGATCCCATACTCTGGAGCATAAGTACTCCGGAAGAATTGGAGAGTGGAGGTGCAAGGATTCATGAAGCTCGAATTCGCAAGGTCATCAGGGATGTCCGTGAAGGAGGACACTTGGCAGAAGATTTGCTAGTCCAAAGGCTTAGCACTCTGGAGGTTGTGTGGAGAGGTGGTTCATAATACCCGAAGCACTAGAGCCTGAAGTTACTATGGGCTGTCGATACCAAAGGAAAATTGTTGACCGTTGATTTTTGAAGGGACACGTGGAGGACAAAGGTTCACTTTGTTGGAAACCCACTTTAGAGGTTTTGTGGGGTGTGCATGTGGGTTCGGCTGAAGCCCAAATTTTGAAGAAAGATACTGAGCCGTCGATCTTAGTGAGGAGCATGGACCTTTGATCATGTTGTCATCATTTCAGAGGATTGTTCCCCTGGAATAATTGGCTACTGCGTGAAGTAAGAACGTCGGGAGCCCGGAGCTCTAAAGCACCCTTTGGATAGGCGCCTGATCACAGTCGGAGGTCATATGAGGAGAGGGGGCTTAGAAGAAGTATCTAGTTCCCATTATTCAAAATTCAAAAGGAGAACATGGGCTTAGTAGGAGCCCGCAGGTTACATAGGACCTGCGCCTAAGGAATTAAGGGGCCTGTGTTAAAATGATTTGTGGGGCTAGAAGGGTCCCGAAGAGCTGATTTGGCTCAAGTATTTGAACAATCCTAGATCGGGAGAGTAGGGGGGTCTTCATCACACATCTATAGGGATGTCCATATCTTTGGTTCACTCCATTACATAGAAGAACCACTTCTTCACTAGTGCTCAACCACTAGGATCATGTTCACCTGTGCTCATCCACATGCATGTCCACTCAACAGATCTTCTTTCCCACTGCATTACACAAGAGAGTCATCTGGAGTTTCTCATCAACTCTCTTCTTAGAGGATGCTAATACATTATATTCATTTCTATCTCATGACGATGCACCCAACACTTTGGGATTTCACACGTTCACCTTGTGCTCAACCACATGCACATCCAACTCCGCAGATCTCCTTTCTCATTGCATTACACAAGAGAATCATCTGGATTTATTCTCAAGTCTCTATAAGGAGGAGGCCATCTCTACGTTCCAACTCTATCTTAGATGGGAACCACACACCCATATCAGGGGCTCTCTCTCAGGTTTGTGTCCTGGTGAATGTCTCACGCAACTGTAATCATCAACACTCCCTCTCAGCTAGGGAGGCATTCTTCACCAGGCCAAGTCTCACACGGAAGTGCTTTGAACTTTGTCTTGGCTATAGTCATCAACACTCCCTCTCAACTAGGGAGGTATCCTTCACCAAGATAATTTGGTGAATATGTCTACAATCTGATCATGTGTAAGAAGGTACTGCATGTGTACTAGTTTATTTTGCATCATGTCTCTGATATAATGATATTTTATCTCAACGTGTTTTGATCTATCATGAAACACTGTGTTCTCAAAGAGATTTACACACAACTTTGGTTATCATCATAGGATCCATCTCATGATCAAGTAAGTCTGTCAGAAGCTTGTGAAGCCATATTTCTTCACACACTCGGTGCTACATACTTTGATTCTGTGGTACTCAAGGCCACAGAGTTTTGTTTCCTTCTGCATCAAGAAACCATGGAAAACTTCACGGTAAGACAACAACCAAATGTTCTCTTCCAGTTCACTGTACTCTCTTCTCAATATGTATAGTTATATCCCTACAAACTCAAGTATACACTGGGGACATATCACATGCCATATCTAACTGTGCCTCATAGATATCTCAATACATGTTTTGCTGTTGTCCAGTGAGTCTGTCTCATATGACTCATGGAATGACTAAGTACACTCACTACATAACATGAATCAAGTCTGGTGTTAAACAGATACATCAATGATCCAATCATATGTGGATCAATCTCATCTGAATCATCTTTATTCATTTTCTTCAAATCCATCACCGTGGATTTGCATTCTGTCATACTGGACTTCTTTAATATTTCCACTGTATATTTTCCTTGACTCAAGAAAATCTCATCGGTCCTCTAGCATACTTATTGTCCCAAGAAGTAGTGCATCATACTCATATCCTTTATCATAAGTCAAAGCTTACTTGTATCCAACAATAAGGCTTTCTGAATAAGTTATCAAAATCAGACTCTCATCACCAACACTGTAATAATATAGGTTTGGATCAACAATACTCTTGCTGAAACCCAAAATCATCAAGAATCCATCTATTTAATGTAGTTTCCAACTCATGGATGGTAGTACAGATGGAAGTGTATCCTATTAATGGATCAATACGTCTCATCATAGTTCACTCCCTCTGCTTGTGAGAATCCTCTGACTACAAGTCTCATTTTGTATTTCTCGATACTTCCATCAACTGCATGTCTTTCTGCCTCTTGTAGAGTTTGTCAAGCCCAGGCATGTCTTTTATAGCCTACAACAAAGTCCCTGTGAATACCAAGTGGAGCAACAAGATTAACATATTAATGGCTATCTCCCTTTGGACTACTGAAGAGGAAGAAGGTATTGTCTCTCTTTCTCAATTGGTTTGAATCCTTCTGAATCAAGTGACTCCCTATGAAGTCTCAAGGATAAGCTTATTCCTTTGTTGTTAGCCTACATGGAACAAGAAAACAAACAAAAGGAAACAAGACATGAATATCTCCTAGAGGAGATTCATGAGTACATCTCTAGAGTCAAAACATTTTAAGGATTTTTGTCACATCTACAACACCTACTTGTAATGTAATAACCTTAGAAATGTGGGTTATAGTCATGATAAAAACAATCAAACTTGGAGTCTTCACTTCCAGTATGTTGTTCTTCTGAATGCAATGAGACTTCTCTGGGTCCATGATTTGCACTAGGGGTTCCTTCCTCCTGCAAATACCCTTATGACAATGATGCAAATAATATATATATACAAGTGCATACCTGAGAGTGTACACCAATGGAGGTTCTTCTTGTTTGTCTTGTAACCACCTATACTCTGGTCTAGTAGAAACTTTCTGCATACTTAGGACATACCTTAGACTTGGTCCTTTTATACCTTAGAGACTCCTTCAGATTTGGGCCTGGAAATCTGCTCAACCTCTTGACTTCTGTCAACAACAATATTTTTAAAGTGCTATCTGTCAAGTAACTCATACATAGCCCTTGCTAATTGAAAGTTAAATTTAGGGTGCACAATTGCTGCAGTATTTTGTTACTGTCAATACCGCCACATATTTTCTTGACACCATACCAACAGATTCATTTCACTATTTTCTTTTCCTTGGAGGAAGAGACTCTTCATATTCTATTGACCAAATGTGTAAATGTTCAGTTTCTCCAGGATTTGTAAGTGTATCTTTTATAAATCTCTTTCGTGAATATACTCTCACTTCATTTTGCATGGCAACTGCCAACAGTAACTAGACATTGCCTACAACAAGCCAATCCAAGGTAGTGACATGACCTGAAGGAGATATCATGTCCTCAAGTATGAAATTACCATCCACCAAATAGGTCTTAGCATCCTAGATATTAACAATCATACCATCAAATGTAGTAATAGAGCTTGCAGTTGTAATATTATTATCACTATTGGCTAAATAAATCACCTTCACTGGACCTTCACCAACTTTAATCAGGCCCACACAATGCCATGAAATTTTTTCCATCTGACAATATGTGGTAAATGATTCCAGGTCCTAGGAATCACTTATTTTCCAAAGCTTTTAGAACACCATCAAAATGGCACGTGGAAAAATCACAGGGAGTTGTTTTATAGCTTGCACTAGGAAGAGCACCCTATGACTGTTGACATAAGGAAATAAGTTTTCTTGTAGGTATTACAACAATACTTGTAACTTTGCATAAATCATTGAAATTTATAAACTTTAGCAAGCATGTCTCCACTGAAATATAATAACCTTTCTCTGCCAAGTTCATCTCATTAGTGTTAAGGTGTGCTTCTATCACTTTAAATTCTCCTCTTTCAACACAATGCTTTTTCCCACAGTCCTCGACCTACTACAAGAAGCTTACACAATTTTTTTTTAGCATCCACAGTCTGTTTGAAAAAAAAGGAAAACAATACTCTTTTAATGCCCTCGAACTGAGGTAAATTTTGCACAGGACAACAACCTTATTATTGTCTTCAAAAATCTGAACAGTCTCAAAGTTTTGGGCTACGAAAGCCTTTGATTTTACTTCAGAAGAGGTACAACCCTTCTTATTTAGGTGTCTGATGTTGGGGTATATTTGCGGTAGCTAAGGAGGGGCCTCAAAATAGGTCAGATTATTTATAGTGGCTGCGACTACCTTCTCCTTAGGTTCCAACCCTTCTCGTAGGTTTTGACCTCTTCTCCCATACACTTTGGTCGCTGTTTAAGGGATTAAATTCACCACAAAAAATTTAAATAAAGGATCCGACCCTCTTCTTCTTACCACATAATTTGTATACCTTACCTTCAACTTTTGTGTGAAATGGCCTTCTTCAAGCCTGCTCTGATACCATGTTGGATTTTCAATGAGCTATGGCTCTTGTATCCTCTTTAAATTTTCTGTTTAACTATTACTTGAACCATACCTACTGCAAAAAACCAAGATCACAAGAAGAATAACCATTCACAATAACACAAGAAGTATCCTAGGAAACCCTTCTCAACAAGGGAAGAAAACTCAACCAATTCTTTTCTATATTCTTCAAGAGAAAGACCTCCCACACCATCACCAAACCTAGCACACAAGAGGGTGTTGTAATTCTCATAATTTGAGACCACAACTTCTGAAATCATGAGATGAAACAATGATAAGTGTGTTTCCTCAATGGGGATTCACCTTTATTTATATAAGACTTGTCACATTAAATGACGTGTCTTTTGGCAGAATAGGGCCGACCTTAATAACTCAAAATATAATTAATAATTACCATATTAATTATTATCTTTTTATATTAATGATCTTTTACATTAATTATCTTTTATATTAAGGTGGGGCTGACCTGTACCCTTTACATTACAATTAGGGTTACAGGTAGGTCTGACTCTTGAACAATATAACAAGGGATCTCATACACCCACTAGTGCTCAACCACTAGGGGCACATCCATAGGGATGTCCATATCTCTGGCTCACTACATTACACAAAAGAACCACTTCTTCACTAGTGCTCAGCCACTAGGATCACGTTCACCTGTGCTCCTCCACAGGAACATACACTCAACATATATTATTTCCCACTGCATTACACATGAGATTCATTTGGATTTTCTCATCAACTCTCTGCTCAGAGGAGGCTAATAAATCATCTTCATTTCTGTCTCGCTTTCCACCATTGGATCCAACCCCTTTATGTGAAAAAATATTCAAATTAAATGTGTTAACAAAATTTATTTTGCATTGGATGTTCATTGTGAAATAAAAAATATTAGATCCACCATGGGTATAGGTCTGTTTACCCTTATTTTTCTATGATCATCCATGCATCCTACACAAAACTACTAGGGATTACAAGCCTCAAAGTAGGGCTCCAACAAAAAACTTGCATGTTACATTTTGCATTTCATGCCCACACATGTTATATTTTACATTTCATACCTTATTGTTTGTTTATGTGAGATCTCTCCAATAAACCTTTTTAAAAAAAACCCTTGATACCATAATCTATAGGGTTAAACCCTTAGATGATTAAAAATTAAACTTGAATCTTTGCAGTCAAATATCCTATTTCGAGTTAAGTCTCCTCTCCATGATCAAATCTCCTCTTTTATGGAAGGCACTACTTTCCTATGGTGTGTGGTTGAAAACAAGGGTAAGGGAAAAAATAGGTTTTTAATTGTTTTCTCTTAAAAATATAAGCTGTAAAGAAATTGAGCACATAATATCAAGACAAGAACACATAATATCAAGACAAGAAGTTTGGCAAAAAATGTCTAAGCCATATTCTCGACATTGTATACATTTCAATGATACAATATATAATACATAAATGAAACCACCTCAATTTCTTTCACATCGACACCTCATCGGGAGATAAGGTACGAGGAGGAAAATTAGGAATCAAGAAACACACTTAGGATAACAATGATATCCTTAAATGTGAAATATATAAAGGCGGTATACTAGGACATCATGATTGTGTATGAGTAAGAGGCTAACATTCCCCCCCCTCAATCATAAGTCCGAAAAATAATACTAGAAAAGAAGCATAAATTGGTATCATCTTCAAGTCTTCATGTTGAAACTCTTGAGTTGAGCCGCAATGAAGAAATTCCTAAAATACCGCCAAATCTAGATGTTGAAAGCTCTGGAAAATCTCACTGTGTAATCGTGTGATCCAAAATGCCTATACTTTTTTGACTGATGAAAACTTCAATATGAGGAGATTGAACCAAGATAAGTTAATCATCTACAAGTATGACACATCCATGAAAATTCCTGACAACTCAATCAAATTCCAAGCTACAATGCAGAAGGATCCATGATCCAGGTGGATATTGGTGGCCACCCACGTGTTCCAAATTCCAACTGGCTCATCTTGACAATTTTCAGTTCAACACGTTTCTTTGTAATGGGGACATTTATTATTAATTGTGGGTTCTGCACTTACGTGGTTGTCCTGAATCCTTACACAACATCTAAATGGATATTTCTAGCCGCCCACCTATTCCAACTGGCTTATTTTAGAGGTTTTCATGTCAGCACATCTTTTTGTACTTCCAGGACCGTTTTGGAGATCTAAACAATGTTTTCTTGGCTTGCCACAGTCAAACTATAGACGAAGTTAGAGTTTGACAACATAATGTGTAGTTCTTGAAAATACCTTTCCAATGGGCTATCACATGCTTAAAACATAGATTGTATGCAAAAGTTACGACCCTGGGAAGTTAATGTACTAACTTACCCCAATGAGGCCTACATGAATTTTGGTGCTTCATCTCCTCGGGTTAGGTTTTTGGATGTCTATGGTTTTTGCATTCATATTTATCATAAAAAGTCCTTCAAAGCCTCATTGTAATAATCTTCTTGCGAATGAGCGTAGTCGTCACATCTCTTCTTAGAGATAAAGCTACCACCATTATAGGGAGTCTTGCACTCTCTATTTTTTACAATCTCCATACATTTATTTCATTAATAGAAATCATGTATTGTTGTATTTCTCTGTTTATGACAATTTTTATGTGTATTTCATTGTAATACCTTTGCTTTCATTTTGTTCCAAAAATAATCCGGATCAATGGTATTAGAGAAGGTTGCTCTTGATCATTTTTTAGTGCATGTTCTAGACAAGGTCCGAGTATAGTAAGTTGGGTCTCGAGATATTCTCTCTTAAGGACAATCACTCTCGCACGCCCAAGAAACACTCTATGGTGACAAAAAAGAAAAACAACAGAGCAACAAATTCTATTAACCTGTTGCTTGGGCAAGCTCTCGCATGACAGATGGACAAAATGATGGAGAATTTTTCTCACATCCTTCAGCGCCTGCCGATAGAAACATGCACATCTTCATCAAGCGACCACTTTGGAGGAACCTCTCCCTTTAAGGTACAAGTTAATTTTGATATTCCTGTATTTGAATATCAGGTAGATGCAAATGCATTAGAAAAATGGTTGAATCTGCTAGAAGTTTATTTCTCTATTCACAAATTTTCTGACAGGGAAAAGATCACCTTTGCACTCCTCAAGGCTATCCCCCATGTCAAACATTGGTGGGAAACTTACTGGGAGCAAAGTCCCATAGAGTAATATGGAATATATGGGGCTGAGCCCACTTGGGATTTTTTTGTGGATGTGGTCAAGGAACAATACTATATTGTTGAAAACTATGAAGACCAGTACATGAGATGAACCACACTGCGGCAAGAGAAGAGCCAAACAGTGCTGTAGTACACATATACTTTCCATAAATTTCACACCAATATGGGTACCAAAGACTCTGAGTGACATCTGGTTCTAAAATATAGTGGGGCTCTACATTGACACATCCAAACCGAAATGGATTTCCTAAACATCTCATCATTGGGAGTTGCCTATCGATATGCTGTCAAAATCGAGCAGAAATTTAGGCACCAGAACAAAAGGGAGTTTGGGTTGTCAAATCTGAAACAACCAAAGCATAGTAAAGACAAACCTAACCAAGAACCTCCTGACAACCAGTCCAAGACACATGAAAATAAGGGTAAAGGAAAGACGAAGAATGACACTGGGAAGTGGTTCATCTTCCACAAAATCTCCTGGCACAACACCGATGAATGTCAATCGAAATATTCATTGGTGGTCAAGGTCAAAGACAAGGAGCCGAACCATGATTCATAATCTGATCCATAAAATATTGAAAACATACATATCATCGATGTAGACCCTACTGCTACTATCACGACTGCAACAATTCAACCAGAAGAACTAGTAGATCCTGAAGAGGGGGAGTGCCTCTTCCATTCACAAATGTGAGTGAAGGGGACCTTGTTGCATTTCATTGTTGATAGTGGAAGCTAGAAGAACCTCATCTCAGCCGAGGTCGTCAAATAATTAAGGTTGTCTACAACACCACACCCACAACCATACAACATCGGGTGGCTTCACCAGGGACGAGATCTCTGTGTTAGCCAACAATGTTGCCTGTCCTATGGCATCCATCCCTTCAAGGATGAGGTAGTGTGTGATGTTTCCCCTCATGATGTATGTGATGTTGTTTTGGGCCAACCATATATGTGGAAGTGTCATGTTGTTTATAAGTCTTGACCCCGTAATGTCATTATTACTTTGGGGGATCAACTCTACAGGATACCAGAGGTAGTTCCAACTACTGTTCCACCAAAACAGTGCCACAAGGTAATCTCTCATACTGCAAAATTCATCCTCTTCACAGTCTATTCAAAGGATGCACAAAAGGCCACTACAACCACTATAGCCTCAACACCTTATATCTAGCAGAAGAAGATTGCAAAAGAGAAAGTAGATATTGTTTTTTCACCTACAATGATGCCTAAACAAAGCCCCGTCAAGCCCAAATACAACATGTTGGTGGAACAACAGGTTCGTGACATCCTTCCACATACCAAGCATCCTAACTTATCCAACAAACCACACAACTCACCAAGATTCAGATTCAAAAATCGATTTCCCCTCTTCCCCAGGAACTCAACACAATGGGGACCATTTCTTCCTAAGGGGAGAGGATTTGATCCAGGTGGATATTGGTGGCCACCACCTGTTCCAAATTCCAACTGGCTCATCTTGACAGTTTTCAGTTCAACACGTTTCTCTGTAATGGGGACGTTTCTTTGTAATTGTGGGTTTTTCACTTACGAGGTTGTCCTAGATCCCTACACAAAATCCAAGTGGATATTGGTGGTTGCCCACCTATTCCAACTGGATTATTTTAGAGTTTTTCATGTCAGTTCATCTTTCTGTACTTCCAGGGCCGTTTTGGGGCTCTAAACAATGTTTTCTTGGATTTTCATAGTCAAAATGTAGATGGAGTTGAATTTTGATAGAATAATGCATAGTTCTCTAAAATACCTTTCCAACGAGCTATCAAACGCCTAAAACGAAGATCGTATGCAAAAGTTACGACCCTAGAAAGTTAATGTACTAACTTACCCCAATGGGGCCCACATGACTTTTGGCGCTTCATCTCCTAGGGTTAGGTTTTTCAATGTCTAGGGTTTTGGCATTCATGTTTATCATAAAAATGCCTTCAGAGCCTCATTGTAATCATCTTCTTGCAAATGAGCATAGCTGTCACATCTCTTCTCAGAGATAAAGCTGCCACTATTCTAGGGAGTCTTGCACTCTCTATTTTTTACAGTCTCTGTACATTTATTTCATTAATAGAAATCATGCATTGTTGTAATACCTTTGCTTTCATTTCAGTCTTAAAATAATATGGATCAGTGGTATCATAGCAGGCTGCTCTTGATCGGTTTTCAGTGCATATCCTCGACGAGGTCCGAGTATAGCAAGTTGGGTTTTGAGCTTATCTCTCTTGAGGAAAATTGCTCTCGCACACCCAAGAAACCCTTTATAGTGGAAAAAAAGAAAAATGGTGGAGCAGAAGATTCTATTAACATGTTTCTTGAGCAAGATCTCATGCGATAGAGGGATGAAATGATGGAGAATTTTTCCCACATCCTTCAACGCCTGCTGATAGAAATAGTTGCATCTTCATCAAGTGACCACTTTGGAGAAACTTCTCTCTTCAAGGTACACATTAATTTTGATATTACTGTATTTGAAGGTCAGATAGATGCAGATGCCTTAGAAAAATTGTTGAATCTGCTAGAAGGTTATTTCTTTGTTCACAATTTCCCCGATAGGGAAAATATCACCTTTGCACTCCTCAAGGCTCTCCCCCATGTCAAAAATTGATGGAAAAATTACTGGGATAAAATTTCCATAGAGGAATATGGAATATATGGGGTTGATACCACTTGGTATTTTTGTGTGTGGATGCAGTCAAGGAACAATAATGTCTTTTTGATAACTATGAAGACCAATACATGAGATTGACTACACTGTGGAAAGAGAAGAGCCAAACAATGTCGGAGTTCACAAACACTTTCCATACCTTGCACACCAAGCTATGTATAAAATACTACGAGTGACATCTAGTTTTGAAATACCATGGAGATCTACATAGGTACATTCGAATTGAAATGGATTTCATAAACATCTCATCATTGGGAGTTTCCTATCGATATGCTGTCAAAATCGAGTAGAATTTTAAGAACCAGAACAAATGGGATTTTGGGTCTGCAAATACGTAACAACCAAAGCATGGTAAAGATGGCCCTAACTAACAACTTCTTGGAAACCAGTCCAAGAGACGACAAAAGGAGGGTAAAGGAAAGATGAAGAATGACACTGGGAAGTGGTGCGACTTCTACAAAATCCCCTGACACAACACTGATGAATGTCGCTCGAAACATTTATTGGTAGTCGAGGTCAAAAACAAGGAGCCAAACCTTGATTCATAATCTGATCCATAAAAAAATGAAAATGGACAGATCATTGACATAGACCCTACTTCTACTGTCACAACCACAACCGTAACAATTCAACTAAAAGAACCAGTAGATCCTGAAGAGGGGGAATGCCTCTTCCATTCATAGATGTGGGTGAAGGGGACCCCATTGCATTTAATTATTGATAGCGATAGCCAGAAGAACCTCAACTCAACTGAGGTCGTCAAACAACTAGAGTTGTCGAAAACACCACACCCACAACCATACAACATCGGGTGGCTTCACCAGGGATGAGATCTCCATGTTACCCAACAATGTCGCCTATCCTATGGCATCCAACCCTTCAAGGATGAGGTAGTGTGTGATGTTTCCCCTCTTGATGACGGTGATGTTATTTTGGGCCAACCATATATGTGGAAGCATCATGTTGTTTATAAGTCTCGACTCCGTAGTGTCATTATTACTTTGGGGGATCATCTCTACAAGATACCAGAGGTAGTTCTGACTATTGTTCCTCGAAAATAGTGCTGCAAGGTAATATATCATACTAAAAAATTCATCCTCTTCACAGTCTATTCAAAGGATGCACAAAAGGCCACTCCAACCACTACAGCTTCAACATCTTCTATCCAACAAAAGAATATTGCAAAAGAGAAAGAATATATTGTTTATTCACCTACAATGGTGCCTACACAATGCCCCGTCAAGCCCGAAGACAACATGTTGGTGGAACAAATTCAACCCTGCCAACAACAGGTTTGTGACAACCTTCCATAAACCAAGCAGTGCAACTTCTCCAACAAGGCACAAAGCTCACCAAGATTCATATTCATAAAACACTTTCCCCTCTTCCCCGAGAACTCAACACAATGGATACCATTGCTTCCTAAGGGGGGAGGATTGATCCAGGTGGATATTGGTGGCCACCCACCTGTTCCAAATTCCAACTGGATCATCTTGACATTTTTCAGTTCACATGTTTCTTTGTAATGGGGACATTTATTTGTAATTGTGGGTTCTGCACTTACGGGATTATCCTGAAGCCCTACACAACATCTAGGTAGATATTGGTGGCTGCTCACTTATTCCAACTGGGTTATTTTGGATGTTTTCATGTCAGTACATCTTTATATACTTCCAGGGCCATTTTGGGGCTTTAAACAATGTTTTCTTAGCTTTCCACAATCAAATCATATACAAAGTCAGAGTTTGATGGCATAATGCATAGTTCTCAAAAATACCTTTCCAACGAGATATCACATGCCTAAAATGGAGATCATATGCAAAAGTTATGACCTTGAGAAGTTAATGTACTAACTTACCCCAATGGGGCCCACATGAATTTTGGTGCTTCATCTCCCAGGGTTAGGTTTTTATATGTATAGGGTTTTGGCATTCATGTCATAAAAAGGCCTTCAAAGCCTCATTGTAATCATCTTCTTGCGAATGAGCATAGTCGTCACATATCTTCTCAGAGATAAAGATGCCACCATTCTAGGGAGTCTTGCACTCTGTATTTTTTGCAGTCTCTGTACATTTATTTCATTAATAGAAATCATGTATTGTTGTATTTCTCTGTTTCTGGAAATTTTTATGTGTATTTCATTGTAATACCTCTTCTTTCATTTCATTCCAAAAATAATCCAGATCAGTGGTATCAGAGCAGTCTGCTCTTCATTTTTTTTCAGTGCATGTCACCGATGAGGTCCAAGTATAACAAGTTGGGTCTCGATCTTGTCTCTCTTGAGGAAAATTGATCTCACACTCCCAATAAACACTCTATGGTGGCATAAAATAAAAACGACATAGAAAAATATTCTATTGACCTATTTCTTGAGCAATCTCTCGTGTGAAAGAGGGACGAAACGATGGAGATTTTTTCCCACATCCTTCAATGTCTGCCGATAGCAACAAGAACATCTTCATCAAGCAACCACTTTGGAGGAACCTCTCCCTTCAAGGTACAAGTTAATTTTGATATTCCCGCATTTGAAGGTCACATAGATGCAAATGCCTTAGAAAAATGGTTGAATATGCTAGAAGGTTATTTCTCTCTTCACAATTTTTTCGACAGGGAAAAGATCACCTTCGCACTCCTCAAGGCTCTCCCCCATGTCAAACATTGGTGGGAAACAAAATGGGAGAAAATTTCGATAGAGGAATATGGAATATATGGGGTCGATCCCGCTTGGTATTCTTTTATGGATGCGTTCAAGCAACAATACTACCTTGTTGATAACTATGAAGACCAATACATGAGATGGACCACATCGTGACAAGAGAAGAGCCAAATAGTGCTAGAGTTCACAAATACTTTTCATACCTTGCACACCAAACTGGGTACCAAAGACTTTGAGCGTCATCTGGTTTTGAAATACCATGGGGATCTGCATAGGTACATCCAAACCAAAATGTATTCCCTAAACATCTCATCATTAGGAGTTGCCTATCAATATGCTGTCAAAATCGAGCAGAATTTTAGGTACCCAAACAAATGGGAGTTAGTGTATGAAAACCAAAAGCATGGTAAAGATGACCCTAACCAACAGCCTCCCAACAACCAGTACAAGACACAGGAAAAGAAGGGTAAAGTAAAGACGAAGAATGACACTGGGAAGGGGTGCGACTTCCAAAAAATCCCCTGGCATAACACCGATGAATGTCGCTTGAAACAGTGATTGGTGGTCGAGGTCAAAGACAAGGATCTGAACCCTGATTCCAAATCTGATCCAAAAAATATTGAAAATAGACAGATCATTGACGCAGACCCTACTTCTACTGTCGCAACCACAACAATTCAACCAGAAGAACCAGTAGATCTTGAAGAGAGGGAGTGCCTCTTCCATTCATAGATGTGGGTTAAGGGGACCTTGTTGTATTTCATTGTTGATAGCGATAACCAGAAGAACCTCATCTCAGCTGAGGTTGTCAAATAGTTGGGGTTTTTGACAATGCCAAACCCGCATCCATACAACATCGGGTGGCTTCACCAGGGATGGGATCTCTGTGGAAGCTAGCAATACCACTTGTCCAATGGCGTGACTTGAAGTCGC
>CBVK0100393584.1:0-16931 GCA_900067695.1 Picea abies | reverse complement strand
CCATAACTCTCTAACTGTGAGGAGTTATGTGACGTTCCACATACCAACAAAAATGGAATGACATGTAATATCCATATAAAATAGTATTACCTTAAAATATATTAAAAATCATATCATTGTACATGAAACAACCTTGGGTCCATTACCCAAACCTTTGTGCTATCGAAATTCGCTACCGGACTTTATCCAAGGGTTAAGATCAATCACTAATGGTTGACATCAATCTACAATATCACTCTACAATGATTGACATCAATTACAACCAAAACTCCATACCAACTATCCATCAACCTAAGACAAATGTCTAACATCTTTATATTTCCTATGCGCACTTAACTATCCCTTACATCACAAAAGTCTATAAATAATACATAAAGGAGAACCATCCTCCAGCTTAAATACCATCCCAGTCCATAAAAATATTTTCAGATCTACCTCCCCATCACCTTGTGAAAAGAAACATTCATATAAAAATATTAAAGATTGTAATAAGGACTAGTCTTTGCTATAAAAAGGGTGTAAGAGGCTAACCCATTGGGATACTGAACATGTCTGTTGGCAGCGAGTACTGGCCTATGGTATGACTAGGTATACCCATCATAGTACTTAACAAGCTTGCTAGAAGCGGGGCATTCTACCTAGAGAGGGTGATGATTTGACAAACAATAAATTAAATTTCCGATCTTAAAACTTGTCTTAATGTATGACACTACTTTTAGGTAGAGATGAAAAGAAGTATGCATGGTCAAGCGAAGGTAAATTAAATCCATAAATCTTACATTGGAAACTATATTTAAGATAATCTTAACACTCTCTCACCTAAATCTTATTAAATATATGTAGGGTGTTTTTTCCTACAGGTGGGGCCATATTTGTAACCGTCTTGTCAGGCTAATGTGTGAAATTTATCTATAGACTTGAAAACTATAAATCATAGGCTATTGGAAGGATTGATCGGTTTTCTATATCTTTGATTGTGAAGTGCCACAATACTTAGGAGTGGAGGAGGGGTTTCCTAAGCTTAAAAAAAATGCTAAACACTACCCATCTGTATCACAAGACATGAGAAGAGGAAGTAGGATTTCTATCAAAATTATGTCATACCATCTTTTAACAATATCTCAAGATATTATATCAGCAATTGTTTGTATTGGCATGATAATCTTTATACTGCTGAAATAATTTTATGTGTATAATTAATAATCCTATTGTGCATTATACTTTAACTTTTTTTTTAATCTATGTTTATATCTAATACAAGGGAATACTTCTTACACTCAAATATTCCTTGTAACAATTATAGTTCAATGAAAAATGAAACTAAATATGTATGTTACAATCCTATCCATGCTATTTTTCACCATGCCTTCCAAAAATCTTCCAATCTCAGTAATATGGGAAAATGTCTACTTACTATTGTATAGTTTTCACCTGAACTGAGGACCAGATGGAGTACCATATGGAGGACCGGATGGAGTACCATATGGAGTACCATATGGAGGACTAGATGGAGTACCATATAGAGGAACAGATGGAGTGTTGGATAAGGTATTGTATAAATCATGCAACTGCAAATGCGATTTTCATGCTTCATTCAGGTATGATCAATGGGGTTTGATTATATTCATTGAAGTGATGAACTAAGATTATTAAAGGTGGTGTATATATCATTTACACTTGTTAAAATGGAGAATTTAATTTATGATTTCATTTTATGATCATAATGTCCAAGTCTTCGACTTGGACATTGATCAAATATTTTATGTGATTTGATTTAACCTCCAACTACCACAGATCCTATCCAGTTGTCCTTTGACCATGAAAACCCTCATAAGAAACTTAGAGAATATTCTACAAAATAATTTGAGCCTGTCAAAGAAATCAAGAATGAGTGTGTCACATCTAGTCTTCCTTACAAGGCCATTGTTGCACCCTCTCCTCAAGTTCTTATACCTTCTAACAAATGTAACATGCATTCTACATATACTAAGAATCCTAAGCCTTCCTCTCTTGAACAATTTGATCAATCCCCAATTGTTGAGCAATTTGAAAAAGAGAATGCTCAACTTCTCCAACGTTTGGTAGAACGTGAAACTGTGGATCATCATTTGCACCATGACAATGTTGTACTCCAAGCAAAGGTAAATTCTCTTCAGCGTTTAGTCAATCAAATGAATACCACCAATCACAATCTAATGATGCAGTTGAAGCATCGAAAAAGGCCTAAGATGAAGTCTCCAAGACATGCGAGAGAGGCCTCTAAATTTAATCCACCCCCTCCTTCATAACTATAGTGACGTCTGATGATGCAGGAGCATCCCTCACGACAAGAAAAACCAACGTGGAAGCAGAAGACAGCTGGAAGATGTCCAGCGCAAGTTTTTTGAATTTTTAAATTTTCCCTTGAAGTTGATACGCTGAATATAAATGAGATCATTTAATTTAGGCGCCTTGGTAAAAATGTAATCAGACCTCGAGCCATATGCTCTCATCTGAGATAGACAGAGGCATTTATAGTAGTAGTTGCAGGTAGATAGAATTGAATTCTTAGATTAGACAGTTTTAGAGCTCAGGAGGGAAAACAGATATAGACACCCTCATTTGTATCGTTGTAACAATTTAACAGGAAAAAAGAAGAATCTAGAACCTAGGAGAATAGCAGAGGGTTGTAGAAAACATCAATGTATAGATCTTGAATTAATAGAATAAGTTGATTCAAATTTATGGCTGTTGTGTTATTCTCTGTGTATCTGTGTTGAATGATCTACTTATGAGAATTATTTCCTATTATGCCTTGTTGTTATGCTGTGTGTATGATTTCATGTGTTAAGATAGAAGTCTGAGAGGAAGTGAAGTGAGTTACAATTGTTTCTCTTTTGAGCAAGGATTCCTACAAGGAGTGCAGTTGAAGTCATCCGCAACGAGTGCGTTGACAGAAGGCTCAGGGAGTTAAACTCTTGTTCTCAAAGTACTCAGAAGTGAAAGTGGGTTTCTAAATCTGTGCAAGGAATGCACAGGCTAAGGAAGGAGAGTCTCAGTCGTGAAACTGAGTAGAAGCTGTGGAGGATTGCTGCTACGAGCATAAGCAGAGTCAAAGGAAGCTCAAACAATTGAAGTGTTCGCAGGTTTTCCGCAAGGAGTGCGTGCAAAGAACCTCGCTGAGATAGAAGAAGTTTAGAAAAGCTCAGGAAGGATAGGCCTCTGAGTCACTGAAGATCAGCATAGATAAGTGTGACTTGAAGTCGCAGGAAGCTGCTGTCAGAAGTCAAGAAGAATCGTCGCAGGTTGATGAAGTGTCGAAGGAGTCTCGTGGAGAGACCCTTTTTCTCATTTTGTAGGTTATACAAGGAATAACAGATGGTCGAAATCATCTAAGGAGATTTCATGAAGTTTCGAGGATCGTCAGATCTTGCGGAGGTGCAAGGAGGTTACGGCGAGAAGATTTCGAAGAGTTTGAAGCTCAGGAGAGGCAGAGCCATCGATTCAGAGTCATGAAAGCCGTCATATCTACACGTGGTATCATGTATCAGGGACTCGTGAGTTGAAGCCCCAAAGGTTGTGCAGCCAGAGCAGCGATATCGTGAGACACGATATCCCTACAAGATCAAAGTCGTTCGTTGTGGAGGACGCGTGTAAGGAGAATCTCTCATCTCGCAAGCTCAGACATCGGAGGACAGAAAGGGAAGTCCTTCATCTTCGCGAGTGGCGAAGTGGTGAGAAGGCTAAGAGTCTTCCATCTGAGGAGGACAGATGGCAAGATCGGTGATCTCGCAAACTCGGGAGTTCGCAGGTTGAAAACCCAAGTATTGGGCACTCCAAGTCACGAAGCGGCGAAGTGGTGAGAGGAAAGGAGCAGTCCATCTGAAGAGGACAGGTGTCAGAGATCGAGAGATCTCACGAACTCGGGAGTTCGCAGGGTGAACGCCCAAGTTTTTAGTGTTAAAATTCACGAGACACGAGGTCACGAAGCAACGAAGTGGCGAGAGGCTAGGAGCCATCCATCTGGGGAGGAAAAGTGGAGGAGATCAAGAGATCTCACGAACTCGGGAGTTCGCGGGGAGAGAGCCCAAGTATTGGGTATTCAAAGTCATGAGGACACGAGAAGTGAGAAGGAGGATAACCGTTGGATCCAGATCGTAGGAGGACTGTTGGATCCGCACGTGGGATCGTGTATTGGAGCCTCGCGAGAAAAGGCCCAAGAATTTGGCTACGGGGATCACGAGATTGCGAGAAGCAATATCCCGACAGCTGGAGGCAGTGTGGGCCATAGTGAGACCAGCAAGTGGAATACAGGTGGTACAAAGTCCTCGGGATCTCGCCGCGAGAAGTCCCAAAGTATTGGCATTAGGATTCGCGAGTCGAGAAGTGCCGAGAGACGAGGTTGCGAGGTCGCGAGTAGAGAAATCCCTAAGGGGAAAGTCAACGAGTTGACTGACCATCGAGTCTCGTGGATCCGAGAATCTAGTGTTCAACCTTTGAACTTGCGAAGTCACAAGTTCCGATTCCCCGATAAATCAAGGAAGGGGGATCGCATGAGAGAACTGTGGGAGTAGATTTCCCGATAGGGAAATAGAAGAACCTTTGAGTTCTTCGAGCCAAGAAGAAGAAGGTCCTGTGAGAGCGGACGTGCTTTTGGTTGGCGTGCCTGCATCAAAGTGGTATCAGAGCTGAATTCTTGTTTGTATATTTCAGGCAAGAGAGGCAGGAGATAAAGAGCACTCTGATACACACGTCAAGTGGTATCCGAGCTTAGAAAATCTTCTTTTCTTTCTATAGTAGAGGACAGGGAGAATTCACCATGCTGCCAAGGAGAAGAGGTAGACAATCACCTGATCCAGAGGAGGAAAGGGAATTGTCCGAAGAAAGAGGTAGGCAAGTGTAGAATCCAGACGTAGAAAGAGGAATGCAAAATCTTCGTGCCAGAATGGAGGACATGGAGATAAGACAAAGGCGCAATGTTGATGCGGGAGATATCAGTGAATCCAAAGATGAAGGTGATGCTGGACATGAAGAAGAAGAAATCCCAGCAGAAGATGTAGCCAATGAGCATTTAATTAAGGCTATCACCCCGATGAGTTCAAAAACAAAAATGGACATTCCAGCTTATGAAGGGAATCTAGATGCAGAAGAGCTTCTAGATTGGATTAGAGATCTTGACACTTACTTCGATTATGAAGATATCGAAGAAGACAAGAAGGTCAGACATGCCATCACAAGATTAAAAGGACATGCAACCTTGTGGTGGGATGAACTGCAAGCTGATAGACATTGCCAAGGCAAGCAGAAGATTAAGAGCTGGGACAGGATGATAGCCAAGATGAAGGCAAAATTTATTCCCAGGGATTATCAAATTTCTCTGTTCAAGAGGATGCAGAACCTGAGACAGAAGTTGATGACAGTGAAGGAATATACTGAGGAATTTTACAGGTTGAATATCAAAGTAGGTCATCGCGAAAGAAATGACGAAAAGGTGGCCAGGTATATGAATGGTCTGAGGTATGAAATTCAGGATGAAATAAGTATGGCAACCATCCGAACAATGGAGGATGCTTACCAATTGGCTCTGAAAGCTGAGGAGAAGATGAGCTGTAAACAAATTTAGAGGGGCAGAGGCAGAAGTCAGCCCAAAGGCAAATCGGTTGCCCAAGATAAATACCAAAATCCCAAGGATGACTGGAAGAAACCTCAGACTCAGACAGAGAGAGGTGGAAGTTTGCAGTGAGGGAGATATGCTAAGCAAAGAGAACAACATACTAAGAAGAGAGGAGGGTATGCTGATAATAATAGGTTTCCTCGTACCAAAGGTAGAGGAAGAGGAAGAGGTGGAGTAATCAGATGCTTCACGTGTGGAAAAAATGGGCATAAGTCATTCGAGTGTCTAGAGAAAAAGAGAGAAACTGGAGAGACTCACATCACCGAGGCATAGAGGCAAGATGTTGAGGCAGAGTACGCTGAAGGCGGAAGATCGCTGGTGATGTGGAAAGTCCTTTTGACGCTAGAGAAAGAGATGGAGAATTTAGCGCAGAGGAACAATATTTTTAGGACTGCTTGCAAGACCAAGGGTTGGGCATGCAAGGTCATTGTGGACAGTGGAAGCACCGATAATCTCGTTTCAACTGAGATGGTAGAAAAGCTGGAGCTGGAGACAATTGATCATCCAAGTCCATACAAAGTTTCATGGCTACAGAAGGGACATCAGGTAAATGTCACTAAACAGTTCTTAGTTGACATTAAGATAGGAGGATATAATGATAAAATTTTATGTGATGTCATTCCTATAGATGTTTGTCATTTATTACTGGGCAGACCATGGCAATATGATATAAATTTGATTCATGATGGGAGGATGAACACCTATACCCTGAAAAGGAATGGGAGGACTCATATGTTGTGTCCAATTGAAGATAAAGAGGTGAAGCTGGAGGCAAAAAACACAGTACTTCTCATGAGTGGGAAGGAACTTCTTACAGAAGTTAAGAAGAAGGAGGATCCACAATTCTTTGTGGTCAGAAAACCGAGAATTGTTCTGACTAGCACAAGAGTGGACGATTTTCCAGGAGAAGTTTAGGAACTACTGGAAGAGTTCGCTGGTATTGTAGTGGCCGAATTACCTCGTTCATTACCACCGATGAGGAGCGTGAGTCATCATATAGACCTCATACCAGGAGCTAGTTTGCCAAACAAAGCCGTGTATAGGTTGACACCACAGGAGAATGAGGAGGTCAAGAAGTAGGTCTAAGAGTTGTTGGACAAAGGTTTGGTCAGGGAAAGCTTGAGTCCATGTGCTGTTCCAACAGTACTCAGTCCGAAGAAAGATGGAGGCTGGAGGATGTGCACTAATTCAAGAGCCATTAACAAGATAACTATCAGGTATAGATTCCCATTGCCAAGAATGGATGATTTGATGGATTTCTTAAGTGGAGCCATTTGTTTTTCAAAGATAGATTTGAAGAGTGGATATCATCAGATTCATATGAGAGAAGGTGACGAGTGGAAAAAATCATTCAAGACAAACGAAGGTTTGTATGAATGGCTTGTCATGCCGTTTGGCTTGACGAATGCACCAAGTACCTTTATGAGGTTGATGAATGAAGTCCTGAAGGAGTTCATTGGGAAATTTGTCATCGTGTATCTGGATGACATATTGGTTTTTAGCAAGACAAAGGCTGAACATCTGAAGCATTTAGCTATTGTGATGAAGAGATTACAGCAAGAGAAGTTGTTGATTAATATGAACAAGTCCTCATTCATGAAGACAAAACTCATTTATTTGGGGTTTTTTATATCAGCAAATGAGTTGAGGATGGATCCAGATAAGGTGGAGGTAATCAAGAATTGGCCGTCACCAAGGAATGTATTTGAGGTGAGGATTTTTCATGGAATGGCTAGTTTCTACCGAAAATTCATTAGAAATTTCAGTGGGATTAGTGCAGCAATGATGGAAACAGTGAAGAAAAGACATAAATCTTTTGACTGGACGAAAGAGGCTGAGAAGAGTTTCAATTTGTTGAAACAAAATATTACAGAGCAACCAATTCTGGTGTTGCCAGATTTTCAAAAGACATTTCAGGTAAAATGTGATGCAAGCGGGTTTGCCATAGGAGCGGTCTTGAGCTAGGAAGACAAGCCAATTGCATATTTCAGTGAGAAGTTGAATGAGGCCAAAGAAAAGTATTCCACATATGATAAAGAATTCTATGCCATCATACAGACATTGAAGAAATGGAGGCACTATTTGATTCCAAAAGAATTTGTTTTATATAGTGATAACCATGCATTACAATTTGTGGCTCAATAAGAAAATTTGAATCAGAGGCATGTTAAATGGGTAGAATACATGCAAAATTTCACTTTTGTGATAAAACATATTTCTGGTACTACTAACAAAGTTGTTGATGCTTTGAGCAGGAAGTGTTTGTTGTTGCAGGAATTCAAAGTCCGGATGTTAGGCTTTGATGATCTTAAGAACAGGTATGCAGATGATTCAGACTTTAAGGAAGCTTATGAAGCAGCTGAGAATCCAGTTCTCAGAGACAAAAGTCAACGGATAGAGTACGTGATCCAGGACAAATTGTTGTTCAAAGGCAATCAACTGTGTATTCTGAATTGCTCCATGAGGGAGAACTTGTTGAAGGAAAAGCACAGTGGAGGATTGGTAGGACATTTTGGACATGATAAGACATTTGCAAAGTTGAGTGAGTCATATTTTTGGCCAGGGATGCGGTTAGAAGTCAAGAAATTTGTGGACAGATGTAGGATTTTCCAGCATTCAAAAGGCAAGAAACAGAATGCAGGTTTTTATCAACCATTACCCATACCTGAGAATCCGTGAGATGAAATTAGCATGGATTTTGTATTGGGATTTCCAAAGACACAAAGAGGTTCCGATTCAATCTTTGTGGTAGTTGACAGGTTTTCTAAGATGGCACACTTCATTCCATGCCAAAAAACCAGCGATGCGACTCACATCACACATTTGTTTTTCAAGGAGATTGTTCGGCTTCATGGATTGCCAAAAAGCGTAGTTTCATACAGAGACACAAAATTCATAGGCCATTTCTGGAGGACATTGTGGAAGAAGCTAGGGACTAATTTGATGTTTATTTATGCTTACCATCCATAGACAGACAGACAAACTGATGTGGTCAACAGAAGTCTGGGAGACCTATTGAGGAGCTTGGTGACAGAGCACCATAGCAGTTGGGATAATATATTACCGCAAGCAGAGTTCGCATACAATGATTCAGTGAATAGGAGCACAGGAAAAATTCCATTTCAGATTGTATATGGAATGCAGCCAAGAGGAGTTTATGAATTGAGGGATTCAGAACAGACTGATACTAGCAGTGCTAGCGCAGGAGAATTCGCTGAAGCAATGAAGGAACTTCACAGCCAGGTGAAGGAACGACTGTTGAAATCAAGCCAGGAGTACAAGCGCATAGCATATCAACATAGAAGACAACTTCAGTTGATCTAGTTCTGGCACATTTGAGGAAGGATAGGTTCCCAAGAGGAACATATAATAAATTAAAAATGAAGAAAATTGGGCCATGCAGGGTCCTGAAGAAATTCGGAGAAAACGCTTATGAAATTGAGTTACCAGATGGAATCGGAATTTCTCAGATATTTAATGTTTCATATTTATATCCATATAAAGTTGATGAGGAAGAAGAAGAAAGTGATGATCAACCAGAGATCTAGTGGCAGAAATAGATGCCAGTTATAGAGAAGCCACAGATGGAGTAGAAACTGAATAAACGAGTAGGTAAGAAGACCAGAAGGAAAGAATATTTTGAATATTTGGTCAAGTGGAAGGGTCATCCAGTTGAAGATGCCAGTTGGGAGATTGAAGAAGAGATTTGGAAGCATGGACATACCATGCAGGAGCTCATGGACAGGAGCCCATGCAAATTTTCAAGCGAGGGAGTATGATGCAGGAGCATCCCTCATGACAATCAAAACCAACGTGGAAGCAGAAGACAGCTGGAAGACGTCCAGTGCAAGTTTTTTGAATTTTTAATTTTTCCCTTGAAGTTGATGCGCTGAATATAAATGAGATCATTTAATTTAGGTGCCTTGGTAAAAATGTAATCATACCTCGAGCCATACGCTCTCGTCTGAGATAGACAGAGGCATTTATAGTAGTATTTGCAGGTAGATAGAATTGAATTCTTAGATTAGACAGTTTTAGAGCGCAGGAGGGAAAACAGATATAGACACCCTCATTTGTATCATTCTAACAATTTAAGAGGAAAAAAGAAGAATCTAGAGCCTAGGAGAATAGCAGAGGGTTGTAGAAAACATCCATGTATAGATCTTGAATTAATAGAAGAAGTTGATTCAAATTCATGGCTGTTGTGTTATTCTCTATGTATCTGTGTTGAATGCTCTACTTATGAGAATTATTTCCTATTATGCATTGTTGTTATGTTGTTCGTATGATTTCATGTGTGAAAATAGAAGTCTGAGAGGAAGTGAAGTGAGTTATAATTGTTTCTCTTTTGAGCAAGGATTTCTGCAAGGAGTGCAGTTGAAGTCGTCCCCAACGAGTGCGTTGACAGAAGGCTCAGGGAGTTAAACTCTTGTTCTCAAAGTACTCAAAAGTGAAAGTGGGTTGCTAAAGCCATGCAAGGAGTGCATAGGCTAAGGAAGGAGAGTCTCAGTCATGAAACTGAGTAGAAGCTGTGGAGGACTACTGCTACGGGCATAAGCAGAGTCAAAGGAAGCTCGAACAGTTGAAGTGTTCGCAGGTTTGCCGCAAGGAGTGCGTGCAAAGAACCTCATTGAGATAGAAGAAGTTTAGCAAAGCTCAGGAAGGATAGGCCTCTGAGTCGCTGAATATCAGCATAGATAAGTGTGACTTGAAGTCGCAGGAAGCTGCTGTCAGAATTTAGGAAGAAGCGTCGCAGGTTGACGAAGCGTCGAAGGAGTCTCGTGGAGAGACTATTTTTCTCATTTCGTAGGTTATACAAGGAAGAACGGACGATCGAAATCATCTGAGGATATTTCATGAAGTTCCGAGGATCGTCAGATATTGCGGAGGTGCAAGGAGGTTACGGCGAGAAGATTCCGAAGAGTTTGAATCTCAGGAGAGGCAGAGCCATCGATTCAGAGTCACGGAAATCATCAGATATACATGTGGTATCGTGTATCGAGGACTCATGAGTTGAGGCCCCAAAGGTTGTGTAGCTAGAGTAGTGATATCGCGAGATGCGATATCCCTACAATATCAGAGTCGTTCGTTGTGGAGGACGCGTGTAAGGAGATTCTCTCATCTCGCAAGCTCAGACATCGGAGGACAGAAAGGGAAGTCCTTCAGCTTCGCGAGTGGTGAAGTGGCGAGAAGGCTGAGGGCCATCCATCTAAGGAGGACAGGTGGCAGAGATCGATGATCTCATGAACTCGAGAGTTCAAAGGTTGAAAACCCAAGTATTGGGTACTCCAAGTCACGAAGCGGTGAAGTGGCGAGAGGACAGGAGCTGTCCATATGAAGAGGAAAGGTGTCAGATATCGAGAGATCTTGTGAACTCGGGAGTTCGCAGGGTGAACGCCCAAGTGTTTAGTGTTAAAAGTCGTGAGACGTGAGGTCACAAAGTAGCGAAGTGGCGAGAGGCTAGGAGCCATCCATCTGGGGAGGACAGGTGGAGGAGATCGAGAGATCTCGTGAACTCGGGAGTTCGCAGGGTGAGAGCCCAAGTATTGGGTATTCAAAGTTACAAGGATGCGAGAAGCGAGAAGGAGGATAACCATTGGATCCAGATCATAGGAGGACCATTGGATCCGCACATGGGATCATGTATCAGAACCTCACAAGAAAAGGCCTGAGAATTCGGCTACGGGGATCATAAGATTGCGAGAAGCGATATCCCGACAGTTGGAGGCAGTGTGAGCTATAGCGAGACTGACGAGTGGAATACAAGTGGTACAAAGTCCTCAGGATCTCACCGCGAGAAGTCCCAAAGTATTGGCGTTAGGATTCACGAGTCGCGAAGTGACGAGAGATGAGGTTGCGAGGTTGCGAGTAGCAAAATCCCTCAGGGAAAAGTCAGCGAGTTGACTGACCATCGGGTCTCGAGGATCCGAGAATCTAGTGTTCAACCTTTGAACTCGCGAAGTCATGAGTTTCGATTCCCCGATAAATCAAGGAAGGGGGATCACATAAGAGAACTGTGGGAGAAGATTTCCCGATATGGAAATAGAAGAACCTTCGAGTTCTTCGGGTTGAGAAGAAGAAGGTCCTATGAGAGTGGACGTGCCCGTGGTTGGCGTGCCTGTGTCATATGACAACCCTTTTTTTTTTTTGCAGATGGACCTGCAAACTCTTAGGCGTGGGAGAAATGATGAATCAATGTTTTCCTATTTTTTCGGATGTCTTTTGGCCCTTGACCAAGTTTTGAGGATTATTGGTCATGTTTGACTTGATTTTGGGACTTTGACAGGCTGTCGAAGGTGGAGCTCAAGACAAAGTAGAGATTGTGGGATCTCGACCCCTTTTAGGGCCCTTTTTGGGATTGGGATTATACAATGGGTATGGTATTTCGGCCCATGGGTTTACCCATGCTTAAGCCTATTTTGTAATGTATAAATAGAAGGCTAGGAAATGTAATAAGAGGTAATTAAAAGTTGTGATAAGTGCCAGAATTGGATCTATGTGATCAAGAGCTGTAAGTGCTTTGTGCATACTGTGTGAGACTTGCAGAGCTAAGTATGAGTGGTTGTAACATACTATGGAAGGATTTGTGTTGTAATGAAAGGAAGGAGGATCTAGCAAGGTGCATAGATATCCTGTAAGAATCTTGACCCAAGATAATAAAAAAGAGAAGAGTTGGTGGACGTAGCCCCAGGGTGGTGGTGAACCACATATAGATTGTGTTTCTCTGCTTTGTGCGATGTATTGATGTGTTTCTATGTTTATTTGCATAGTGATTTAATAGAGATAAATGATAGATAGATATTTTGATGCTTAGTGCTTAATAATGTGGTTGGATGTTAGATCTGATTTATATACATGTGCTTAGTGTTGAATCTGCTAGATCTAATCTGTTTTGTAATGCTAAGTGCTCATAGATGCTAGATCTGAATGAATACTGTGATACTCACTAATTAGGTTTTAACTGCACTGTAACTAAGACTGGATATTGGTGAATCTTAACTACTGAGTTCTTTGTCAAGTGTTAGAATCACATATATGTGTCCCAGCTAAGGTTGCATACATCTAAGTCCTGCAACCACCCTTTCCTCTACCTCGGGTGAGACTTCATCTACTTCGCAAGTGTTTCCAAAAGGGTCGGTAGTTAGGGTTTTCTTGATGCATTGTTGTAGCGTTGAACCCAGGGTCTTCCCCTGTGCCAACAAATGATTCTGTTTTCGGGACCTGAAACTATGATTATTGGGAACTAAAGAAAGAGAAGCTTTGTGCAAAGATATGACCTGAAGTTGTGAAATCTCTGTGCGTAGATCTGTCACTCTAGTGCATAGTATTCTACTTGATCTGTGAATCTTTGTGCCAAGAAGGATCAGATTCGAAGAAAAGAGGTAAGATCTGCAAACTCTGTGCTTTGATAAAGGTACGAATAGTGAAAATTTTTAAATCTAGAAGCTTTGTGCTCTGCTGAAGATAAGATTAGTGGAAATTTTTGTTTCTAAAGTATGGATCTATGTATGTTTGATCAGATTTATCCTAGCTTGAAAACTAGGGCACTGATAGATGAAAGGAGATCTGATATGAGTATATCTGATAAGAATAGTGAAAGATATGTTGTACCTATGCATAGAGAGAATGTTTGGACTAACAAATGGATGCAAGATCCTAGAATTTTTTTTTTGTAGGTTAGCTACCATGATTCTAGTTCGCAGTACAAGAAAGTTTGGGGAACAGTTAAGAGAAAGAGAGGATTAACCCTTTGTTATAGTTGTAGAAAACCAGGACATATTGCTAAGGAGTTCCCTAGAAGAATACCTGGTTGCTTCTATTGCAAAGCTATAGACCATGAAGTTTTGGATTTCCATAGAATGTTTGCTAAGGTTGAAAGGATGAATATGAGACAAGAAGACCACAAGAAAGGTCAGGCAAATGATATTATGACAGAACCCTAGAAAGAATAAGAAAAAGTATTGCTACAGATGAAAGAAACCATGAATGACCACCGACATATCAACTTATCAGAGATCTTCAAATAAAAAGAGTGCATTGAATTAATAATAGGAGACTTCGATATTGACTGTGTTCTGGATGAGGAAACACATGTAAATATTATGACAGAAAGAACTTGGGAAATTCTAGGGAAGTCTGCTATGATTTCTTCATTGGGAGGAATAGGGTTATTTAGAGGAAAGATGACAAACCTATGTGGAAATCTCACCCAGATATATATGAATGCTAATGGAACTTCGACGGAGGAAGAATTTTAATTTTTTAAATTTATTGAGAAAAACGCTCCATTTTCTATGTTACTTGGAAAACCTTGATTGAAGGAGATCAGGCTAGAAATAAAGAAGAAGAAATATTAGATCAAAATAAGCAAGAGTTGAAAGATTTCATGACTAGGAGGATCACACATTTGATTGAAAAACAGGAGAACTGAGCAAAGCTTCTTAAAACTAGAGACTTGGATGTTGAAGTAGGAAGAACACTAGAAGACCCACAGAAGACTGAAGTACATATTCCAGATACAGATGAAGTATTACCCCTAATTTCTAGGAAAGAATTGCAATAACGTGAAGTTACTTTTCCAAAAGAAGATATGAATAAGAATGGAAAAAGGAATTCTGAGACGAGGCTAACTAAAAAGAAGGCTAGAAAACTATGTAAGAAGAGAGATGAAATCAAAAATTTACAGAGGGTTCCATAGGGAAATTCGTAGAAGGAAAATTTGCAAAATTGGAACTTCGCTAGGATATCATAACTGAATCACATGGCACTTCACCATGGCGAAGCATTATAGCCATTGGGGACAGTATAACCGTTAGACCAATGGACTAGATGGGCATAAAGGAATTTATGATCCAAAATTTCACCACCAAACCGTTGGGACCGCACCATAACAGAAATAATCGAGTTAATGAAGGCTTCTCACCTGTTGCAAGGGATATGTTTCCAAGTTATCTATTTATCCCGTTGCGCCATGCAATGAGAACACTTTTGTTAACCGTGAATCTGAGCCTGCAGATTAGTTTCTTTCACCCAATGATCATCACGCTATTACCATTCATCCCATTGCATTGAGTCGTTACTCTTCAAACCTGAGATATTCAACCATGAGCATGCATGTCGGATGAGCTTAGTGTTGCAGAGAAAATTGTTGAAGAATTTCTCATTGACCTAATGACTGAAAGAGTAATGTATGAAAGATCAATGTTTTCATGTATTCAAGAATCATCTATGAGAGGAGTGCAAGCCTCTCTGTCAACTGCTCGCAGAGCCGGATCATCCCGACCATCAACGAAAAAGAGAACCAAACACTCAGATGACCTAGCCAATGTGCAGTTGATCCCATTCATATTTTTTGATTACATCCCACCTCTAGCCAGTGCAGTGAGTCAAGATAGTGTGCCAATATATTTTGAGTACTCCATGATTACTGTGTACCTCTCGAAGGGGATACGCGCAGTTCGAGCAAAGCAGGACAAGATCACAGCGTTGAAGTTCAGTGACTTCAACCTTGGACATCACAATAAATATAGAATTCTTGCCCCGTACAAAGGGGAAGAACACAAATATAATCCCCCAACCCTAGACGATGAACCTCGCACAATCCACCCTGCTAAGTGTAATGAAAATCCCACACTTCAGAAGGCACGAGGAAGTGAATTCCTATACGAAGATATTACTTTCATGTTACCATGGTGGTTACTTATGGCTAGACCACCATATTACAGTCGATTCGATGTTGATCCATAGGATCATGGGATTAAGTATGCAAGGACTTGAGCCACAGGAGTTATATCCAGGAAAAGCTACAGATAACGCGCTAGCACAGAAGATCAAGGATACATACGATGATGTTGAAAAGGGAATGTGATGCTACAAGGTAACCTCCATCCAGAATGGTGCAGTGCACCTAGCCTGCCAGCTAATAGGCAAAACTTTAGTAAGGAAGAATGAACTTACGCAAGTCACAGGTTTTGTCATTGACCTCGCAAGGAAGTGCGTGGAAGGCCTGCAAATGAACTAGATGAAGTACCTAGTTAATCAACTAGAACTAAACTATTGCAAATCATATGATCAGGGATATGAGTTTCACTTTAGATGGATCTTGATCCTCATCGTGTTTGTTTCCTGGGAGATCTAGAAAGGTGCAACCTTCCTGTATATTGAACCATTCAAGCCTCTTGCTGCGAAGTTCACTACCCTTTGGTACTCGGGTGATATGAACAAACAGTGGAAGTCAAACATTGTTTTTCACACCTATTACCTGTAGCTGAAGAGAGCTATCAAAGATAAACCTTGCATGACTCTGAACACCCTACAGATATTCCAACCCCTGATGAAGTTCTACGTAGATCGACACTTCATATACATAACAACGTGAGCCTATGAACATAAGGAGAAACTTCAATCGTACTACAAGCTCACAGAAGAAGACCTTGAGGAGATCACCATGGACTGGTCTGAAAACCTCCTTATTCACATAGACCCTATAGAGATGTCTAACCCTAATATCCCAAAGACCACGTAGAAATAACATGATACACTCGAGCCCAAAAGAACAAAGAAGACCAAAGAGGTCTAAGATTTAAGAAGTTCTTAAGGAAATACTTCTTCAGTATCACCTGACTCAGGGGGTGATGAAAAAGTAGAACTAAATGGTAAAGGAGATGAACAGAAGCTAGGGGAAGTAACACCACCCAGAGACGAGGTTGATCCCCTGAAGAAGATAAATGTTTCTCCCTTGAAACCTTCTTCCTGGAAGAAATTGAAAGCCACCATGACCAAGATGAAGACTGTGGTTACTGCCTATGATTTTGACTTCATCATAGTAGCTCTCAATGATGCTTTGTTGGAAATCATGGAGAAGAAAGAAGCTAAGCAGGAGGAAATGTATGATAGAATTGAGGTCGAACTCTGAGGTGTATAGCAGGCCCTTTAGTCCATCTGTCTAGTGTCCACTGCACCCCTGCCATCAAGAGAACCAAATTTGGGAGATGAGCCAACCTAACTCCACCCACTATTTTATATGGTCGAAGCTTACCTTCGTTGATCTCAAGAAGAAATAGAAAAAGCCACCCAAGCCTTGAAGTAAGTGAAAAGAGTACTCGTAGAACAATGCAGATTTGTAGAGCAGGAGAAGGTTTTCCTCTAGGAAAAGTTTGAAGAAGAGAGAGTACAGATGCAACAAGAAAAAGAACATTTGCTCACAGAGAAATTCGAAGTGAAGGAAACAGTCAATAGAGAACTTCAATCTGTGACAGGCTTAGGTGAGATCGGAAGA